>RJWH01007219.1:0-43015 GCA_004363575.1 Solenodon paradoxus | reverse complement strand
TCTCTCTCCTTTGAAACCACAGAGTAATTTACAACTAAAGCTCTCTCTCTCTGGATTCGAAATCCACTCTGCTGAAAAGAACCTTTTTGTTTGGAAGAGCGAGAGGAGATCTTAAGGGACACTTAAAATCCCAAGGTCCCAACTCCTCTCCAGCTTCGGGAGCTGGACGCATTACACGGCTGAGCTCGCGGGCGCCGGGCATCTCCCAGCAGAGGCTGACAGGGGCCGCGCCAGCCTGAGCCCCGCCGCAGAGCCCCTTGCCCTTGGCCGATCCTCCGCTGGCGCAGGGCGCGCGCGGGGCCGCCCTTCCGCGCCCTGGGAACAGGTGCACTGGGCTCGGCGCCCAGGAGGGGTGGGGCCCAGGGAGGGGGCGCGGTCCGGGGGAGGGGGGGCTCGATCTGCACAGCGAGTCAGGGGCCAGGGAGGTCAGAGTCTGGAGCCCACGTACCTGTACCTGGAAGCACAGCAGCAGAAAGTGTAAACACCTGCGGGAGAGAGATGGAGAGGCGGTCAGTGGGACTTGAGGGAGGAGGGCGCGCGGACAGACAGATACGTAGTGGGAAAGTCAGACGAACAGCCAGGCGGGCAGAGCCACAGGCACACGACAGACGGCCAGGCAGGGTGGGCAGCCCCGCGCGCGGGCGCTTACAGGCAAGTGCAGGCGGAGGGCGCTGAATACATCGCTGGGCGGGAGGGAGGCGGCGGTTCCTAGCCCAGCCTGCACATGTCCGCTCCGCGCGGCCGGGACCGGGCGCCTCCGCCGCCGCCGCCGCCGCCGCCGCCGCTGCTGCTGCTCCCTCCTCGCCGGCTGCTGCTGCAGACTCTGCTGCTCCGGGGCGCTCCGCGGCGCGCCCTGCGGCATCAGCGCCCCGCGCGGCTCCTCCCGAGCGCTGCGCCCTCCGGGCTGGCGCGGGGGCTGTGGGGCGGCCGCCGCGGTGCAGGAGGCACCTGGTCGGTGCGAGGAGGACGGCTGGCTGCGGGCAGATCGGCCGTCCGGGCGTCCGCGGAAGACCGGCGGGCCGGCTCACTCCTGGGGTAGCATGCGCGGTCGGGCTGAAGGCCGGGGCGTGCTCTCCGGCCGGGGCGCGGGGCTGCGCGGGACCAGGGGTCAACGCTCTGGGGCCGGGGCGCGCGGCTGCAGCAGGAACGCGTCACGGCCGCTCCGTCTGGGCGTCCGCCGGCTCATGTCTCCTCCTCCGAGTGTCTCCGGCCGTGCGCATCGCCGCCTCCCACCACTGGCGGCGGCCGGGGCGTTTTCTACGCGCGGGCGGCGAGGGGGCGGGGGGCCGGGGGCGGGCCCGGGCCCGAGCCGGCACAATGAGGATGCGGGGCCCGGGGGCTCCCCCCTCGGGGCGCGGCCGGACGGGCGCTCAGTTCGCCTGGGTGCGCCGCGCCCACATCAAAGGCGGCCCTGCCTGCTCGCCCGCTCGCCTGCCTGCCGCGGCCTCTCCACCGCCGCCTCCTCCTCCTCCTCCCGGCGGCTCCGGGGTGGAGGGAGGCGCTCACTCTCGCCGACAGGACCGGCAGCTCGGATGAGGCAGAGCCCGCGAGGCCGGAGCCGGTGCGCGCTGGAAGCCGTCGGATTGGGCAGGCGGCTCTCCCCCGGAACGCAGCTAGGTGCGGAGCGTCCTCGCTCGCCCACGCGCGCTACTCACTCCTCACACCCGCCACCGCTGGAGCGGGGAGCGGGGCGGGGGCGGGTCCGGCCCGGCCCCCGGGGCGGCTCTGCTTCAAGGCTCTTTACCCGCCCCGTGAGTCCACGCAGGATCGTGGCGTTTCCCAGCCGCCCTCTCGGATGGCTGACCACTCTAAGTGAGCCCCTTTCAGATCTCTCCGTGCTGCTGCTGGGGCTGGGGGGAGGAGGGTCTCCAGGGCGTCCCCCCCCCCACCCCAGTGCCCTCTCCACCCCCTCCCGCCGCACTCCGGGGCTCCGGGGTCGGTTCTCCGAATCCCAGTTGGGCTCGCGGATAGGCGAGCTAGCTTTGGAAACGCACGGCTGCCACCTAGCGGCCCCGAGGCAGCCTGCAACCCGAGCCCCAGCGGGCGGCAGGCCCGGGAGGTGCCAGCAGGACTCTGGTCAGCGACCACTCTAGGCTCTTTCCGGCCTCCTGACTGAGATTCGCTTCCGTTTGCATATTAAGCAGTCTGGCTCCTTTCACCAGGACACTTAGAAGGACGTCTCACCGCCTCCACCCCAACCGAGGCTTCACGCCGGTCCTTCCCACTGGTTGTCTGGAGCACCTGGCAGCCAGGCTCTGCTTTGGCCTGATGCTAAGTGAAACAGGTCGTAGTGGGAAAGAAACTGGAGAAGAGGCTCAAAAAAGCCAAACTCAGAAGTCCAGATTCTTTGGTTAAAAACCTCGTGTCAGGCTGTGGTGGATAATCCCAGTTCACTAGAGCATAACCAGGTCAGTGCTGTCCAACAGTGCTATTTCCTAGAGCCCTGGACTAATTGTTCCAAGAATCAGGCCTCTCTGCAAGTTATTTTAAGGTCCCTTTCAAAGCGGGAGCCATCTTCAACCACCCGACACAAGCGCGGAAAGCCTTTTCAAAACTGGGTGCTGAGTGATAAGGAAAAGTCCCTGGTCAAGCGCTGGGTTGAATTTTCTGAGATTCTCATTGCCAGAACTGGTAGATCCCCAGCCCTGCTGAAAATGAACCGACTACAAATAGAAACACTTCCAGTGGGGTCTGAGTCACTGCCTCCGTCCTTGCTCTTGCTTTCTGTCAAGACTCCTGACCATCAAGAGGTGGTTTGGGCTTACTACCTCCTTAAATGTTTGAAGTAGTGCCTGTTAAGAATCTCATCCTTTCTTATACTATTACTTTTAAATGAAATAGGCATATAATTATACCTACGTTTTTGCCTTTTTATTTTCAAAGCTAAAGTCTATTGGTGTATCTCACAAGACTAATCAAAAAGTCCAGTTAATAGAAGTACTCCACTTTTTGTTCCTGCAAGTAACTGGGACTCGGTTTTATCAAACCATGGCTAAGAACTGCTAATGCAAAGGTGTTACCGTTTTTGCTATTATTAACTATAATTATGATTTTCCGATTCTTCTCATTTTTTTCTCGTTTCATGCAGTAGGGAGTCAGCGTTGTTCTCAATTAAGTTGAAGAGCTGCCTAACCATAACCTGTCTTTTGAGACCAAATCTAGTCATTTTACCACATTCCTTTTCCCCCATTCACACCCTCAACATAGTTTTCACACACCTACTGACCAGACACATGAATCAGTGCCGAATTTGATGTTTGCAGAGTGCTTAGTGTCGCTAAATTGCTAATCACTTCTCCATTCAATCAGTATTGTGTGTCACAGGCCCTGGGTAGACCAAGCTCCTGCTCTAAAAAGGCATTTCACTTCTAGGGAAGATGGGCAATAAGCAAAGGTCAATTCAGCCTTTGAAGGAATCCAGTGCGAGGTAGTGGTTGAAGACCTAATACATAGGCTAAAACCCAAAGATGAAAGAGTATCAAATATTCCAGGCAAGATTGTCAAGGGCCTACAAGTGGGGGAAAAAAACCTCATGAAAGGGTTAGCTATAGGGAAGAGTGCCAAGAAATTAGGGTGGAAATGGGCAAATTTTTGCTCATCTTCTTACAGGACTTCAGAGCCCAATAAGGTAGCTTCTTCTTTAAAGGTACAGGTAGGAATGAAGGATGAGTATGCAGGCAGAGAAGCAGTACTTCAGTCGTTCACATTGCTTCTATCCCTAGACCCAGAACTTGAATCCAAGGGCATGTAGCTTACACTCCAGAGGCAGTTGACCTAACCACTGCTCCACTGGGGCGCGGGGTGGGACGCCTGTGAACACCTTTCTCAGGCAACCTCATGCCCGCCAGTGGTCCCACACTACTACTCATCAGCTGGCACTATGCAATTTCACATAAATATAACATAGTATATAGTATGTGCTCTTTTCTGTCTTTAGCTCAGTACGTGGAGATCCATTCTCATCCAATGCTGTTCCTTTCAATTTCCAAGGACTCACCAGTGTGGGCATCCAGAGGCTTTGAAACGAAAGGTCAACATTGTTTATTCTTACAAAGTTTACTGCACGCGTTAAGGAAATTAAATGGAATGGCACACAGTGACCACGTTGCTAGCTTGCTGTCCAGTCACACCTGCATTCAATTCCCAGCTCTCGAATAAGCAGCTCACAGCTTTCCAAGGAGTCATCTGTAAACCCCTGGTTATCAAGGGGAGTTGAGAATGGATGTTAATTTAGCCCAATGGAATGTTAAGCCCTGAAGGACACTTCACTTTTTCTAAGCACAGGTTAGTCCTAAGTGAGAACTTTGGGACGTTTAGATTCTTCCTGTCCCCTTTTCCAAGTGAAGAGACTCACAAACTGACGTTTCCCCCATCTTTCCAATCAAGACACGAAATTCAGTCTGCAGTGCCAACTCTCCACAACCAGACTAGGGTCTGAGTACACGAGACCCTCCCTCCTAATCCGGACAATTTCAGACACTTTTATCTCCCTCAAATGGCTGTTTTGTTTAAACCATGTAGTAGCTTCCGGAAGCTTTGTGATGTACCACTATAAACCTCATGCTATTATCCATCATTTGCACGATCCAGATTAGACAGCCTTTCTCCCAATGGCCTGAATTTTGTTCTTCAGTCAAGGCTGAAGATTATCACCTCTGTAGTTTACACCCAAGACCTATTACATCGAAAACTTCCCTAGTCAACCAAGGGCATGTCACCAGTCTTCCAATTGCCCTAATTTTCTCCTGGCCTTTTTCCCAAAGTGTCTGATCTGATCACATATGCAGCAAAATTAATGAGCACTCCTCCCACCCAGACTTTGGTCTCTTATGTGCCTTTAAAAAAAAAAAAAAAAAAAAAAAGGAACCAGAGCTCGAGTTCTAAGAAAGATGAACATGGGTGCAAAAATAAACCTAGAAAGCAAGAAGATACTAAGTCTAATGGAAGTCCAGTGATGGCAAGAGTTAAGTTCAAAAACTATTCTACTGGCCAACAAGAGGAAATAGTTAAAAACATTAAAATCTTAACTCAGGATGTTTAAACTCATGAGCTACTTCCAGCAGTTGATACGTCAACCCACCAAATTGTTAAATGAAAACATTAAAGCCAAAGAAAACGGTGTTACTAAGGATTCATCCATTAAACATATTCAGCAGACTGGTTCTTAGCTATTCCATCAACTAGTACTTAAAAGTGACAAGCTGCAGACTACATAAATCAAGTAAATACACTATATAAATTCCCAACATTAATAAGCATCTCTCACAGCTCCCTCTACACTAAAGACAATTAGTACTAGCAACAAAGAGAAACAATTCTTTCCCTTACTGGTCTCAGTAAACTGTAAAACTGCTTTGCTTAGAAAAAATGCTCTTCTCCACAATATGTACCTTAATTTATTTGTTTAACAACTAAACCACCAATACTAACCAAGTATGGCCAATCTCAATTTGAGTTTGCACTGCTCAAAGGAGAATCCATGGATTTCCCACGTTCTAAGTTCTGGAGTTGTTTTTCAAGGTTAAGCCTTGGCTGGCTGCCATTCTACCAGGACAAACACCTTTCTGAAGGACAGGGAAAACTTCTGTCCTTTTGCCTTATCCAGAACGTTTTCCAAAGAGGATCCAGTTATTTTTATTTAATGAGCCAAGAAACACAACCAATAATAGATAAAGGCTAATTTCCCTCAGGGTGAGTCCTTTGGACTATCTTGCTACATAAAAGTAACTCATCAGCTAACCAAAACATACATAAAGCAACACAAATACTTTAAAAAATCCAGACCTACATTTTGGTTCAAAATATACGTCTAATAACCTACCTACCATACATTATACATAAAACATACAACACTACCCAAGTAAGGTTATTCCCTGGAAAACCGCCCCAGAAATGAAAAGGCTAACATCTGCAAACCCCTATAAAAACATCAAGAACAAGTTCCTTCCCCCCGCCTCCAGACTTTGGAGCCTAGATCTCCAAGGAACCAAGAAGGGCATTTAGAAGTTAAACCAGACACAAACTTGAAGATAAAGTCTCCCTCAATTTTAAAAAGAAATGAGGAAAGACACCCAGAAGAAATGAAGCAAGACTCAGGAGTGGATGGAAACTAAACAGGAGACCGAAATCACCCAAGAAAATCGCCCAGAACTGGACAGGTCTGGAGAACAGCCCCACAAGCACATGCAAGGGCACAGAAAAAAAAACCAACAAAAAAAACCTGTTAAATTATAGAAAACTTGAGACACAGAAAAACAAACAAAAAAAACCTGTTAAATTATAGAAAACTTGAGACACCAACAAGGCAATCTTAGGAAGCACGCGAACACTGTCATATACAAAAGACATGAAAATGCCAAGACTGGGCAAATGAGCAGTTAAAATTTTGAGAAAGATTCAACCTAGAAGGCATTGTTGATATTGTAAGGAGTCAGACATCTACTAGGAAACCAGAAGACACCAAGACTCCCCAAATCATGCATTCCTCTCGTGGTAAAGGTATCCCCCAAGATTAGTTCCGAGTGCCCTCATGTGGCCACCACATGCAATTAGCACCTCTCCCAGGGAGCTGGAAAGTATTCCTTTGTAAACTATTTCAGGCAAATGGAGAAAACAGTTGCAGAAATCATTTTCTATTCTGGTTAAGATGATGAACCCAGGTTGAGAAAGGCTGATGCAGACTGAGCATGTCAGATTTACTTTCCGAGTGAAAGGTTAAGGTTGATAGGTCTGATGGAACACTTGGAAACATCTGCAGTTATAACTATCAGGAGAGATGGTAAGCACTACACCTTGATGAAAGTTGCTCAACTATTTGAAGAAGCAGGTAGAGACTATTTCTCATGAGACTTTATCATGCTCCTTGACACTTTACTATGTACACTTATGAAGTAAGTAAATAACAGACAGAGAAACAGTGCTACTTTATTAAAATACTGAGTTTATTTCACATGTGTATTTTTGTCTCCCCACCATTTCCATTTGTCTGAGCAGCACTACTACTATGTCCTATCATAACATTCCATACATACTCAACACCAAGGGAAGGCTGGAGTCCATCTTTAAAAACGAAACAGGCATTTGGACAACACATTCTTGGCAATGGAATCTGGACAGCATCTATCAGACGCGGCAGGGAAAAGTTCTCACTCTTCATTATAAAAAGGACAGCCAGATAGCAACTGTTACAGAAATGAAATAAGACGGAAAATTTTAACAAACTGTTGCAACTATTTTCTTAAAGAGACTTCCTCCACTGCCAGAGATCTTGAATAGCCTGGAAAAAAAAGAAAGAAATGTGGTTAAAGAACCACACACTTCACAGACACCAATAAATTAAACCCCGTCTCTGTGGACACGTCAACATGACTATTTTCCATTCTAATACCAAAAGGCTTCAGTCTCAATAATTAAGACGTGATTTCAAGGAAATTTATACTCAGAATTTCAAATACTTCAACAAAGGTGCATGTCAAATTGCTTTTCTAGAAAAAATCCCTTGGTTATAGTCTATGTTCCATTTGTACGCTACAACAGTCACATCCAAATTATTTCACTTTATCCACACAGCACAACCCAGGCTCACGGAAAGATGATCGATTCTATCAGTGTGAGACAGGACACTAACACGTTCGACTGTATTACCCTCATAATCCTGTGCTTTTATCTGGTTAAAGCACACGGCACCATATTCTAGAACAGAACATATTTTTCCATTCTTGAAGTCACTTGGTTAAAATGTCTGATACATCCCCACGAAAGCCAAAAAAACCCACCTTCCTTTCCTACATCCTTCGATACGTTTGTGTTCTCATGATGGCATTTACACTAAAATCCATGTAAAACATTCTTTAAGGGATTAAAGTCCATTTCAAAAGCCAAGGTAAATACAGTATTATCCACTTAAAAATCCTCCCTCTAATCATTCAAATCACTAGAAAAGCTTTACAGTCCAAACGAGTTGTTTAATTGCCTTCTGTAGAATGAGGAGAGTAAAACAAACACCCACCGTAGTAGCAGCACTCATTCTTTTAACGCTAAATAAGCCTTGTCCAAATTTTAACAGACAATCCCCGTTAATCTGTAGTCTCTTTGCAAAAATACAACCGTTCATTAACTCTCAATTCCATAGTTTCTACAAAAATTTATTTCATAAGTCCCATGTGGAAGGTATTTTACTAGCCAAATCCTCATAAGCAACTAATTTTCACAAGGAAAATTGCAAAAGTGATGTGATTTTTATGCACTGTGATCGCATGCATCTGGAGTGCTGCCAGAGGCAAGTCTTGATCACCTTTGCAATGTAAGTGGAGCAATTACATTTTTATTACTGCAGAAATTCAGTCCAGGACTTGAAGATGTGCATTCAGCTCTGGAATAAGACGACGACTTCTGGAGAACGATGAGCTCAGGCACATTTCAGCTGTATGTTATATACCATGTGGAATGTCCTACCTAGCAAACTGATTGTTAGCCTCGCCTAAATTTTCATCATCAAAACATGGTACTAGTTGAAGAAAACATGCTTGCCCCGAAGTACATGCTAATTTTAGCTGACTTGTGAGCTCTCTTCATATTGAATTAACCGTATACTGCAAGTCTAATAAGGACTTGTTTAATCAATGTCCACTATTCGGAAAATTCACAATGTAATCTGTATTTTGAGGTTCAAATATACACAAAAACAGAATAGGAACCAGAAGAATTTAGACAGAACTTGACCATCTGTCATGTCAAAGTCACCCTCAGCGAAAGCGCTGAACCACTGAAAAGAGTTTCAAACCTAAATGTTGCCATGTGTCGCTGAATACTAAATATTTTGGTGGCAGAAGACAGCTTAAAAATGTTTATTTTATTGAAAAAAATCCAACAGGCATTAGTCTCCGCAAAAACCAACACAGGACACTCCTGTGTACATAGTATCTAGACAATCCTATTTAACATTCACATTTTCCTTTAAACCCTGTCAAAAACCCCCATGACAAAAAGTAAGTTAATATATTGAATACTAACCATAATTTTTGGTTTCTCGCTTCCAGATTAGATTTCAGCAAAATGAGTTTCCCTAGGATCTACAAATGGTGTTTCTCTACCCACTCTCAAGAGATCAAGGACCAGACTGTCCCAAGCTGCCAAATGGAGCCTGGAGGAAAACTGCAGGTCCTGTTTCCCTAGCCAAGGCAGAAGCTGAGGAAGCCTGAGGTTCAGTAATTGAGAAAATCTACCAACTACATAAAAGGCTGGAAAAATTTTTCAGTCTGACAACTAAAAATTTCCTGGTACTTCATCTCAAGTATTGTCTGTAGTTAGGAATTTTTTAAAAGAAGCTAACACTTAAGACTAAAAAAAAAAAAAAAAATCACTAGGATCACAATTTCAGATTTGGTTAGTATCTCCAGAAAATTTAGTTACCTCCTGGTCAGTCATCCGGAAGCAATTCTTCACATAATTGATGAACTTGGCTTCCACTTTAGGAAGAGAACCACCCTATTGAGACAAAGCATTAGGATAAGTACTGAAAAACTACATTAAAGGCCTCAAAGACTCGCATGCTATTTATTACATGATCACTGGTAGCCTGTCCGACTCATCTTAGTATTGTCTTTTCTCACTTCATAAAGACCTACTCCATTGGACATTAGGATCATGGTCTTTTCTAGCAGTTACCCCCATGCTAAAGTTGTGAGGTTTCTTCAGGCAGTCAAAAAATGTCACCTTTGACTGCCTATTGTATTACTTAGGAGTCAGTTTTACCACCATCCTCTACCACAGAACCAAATATAACAGAAATGTACACACCTTCTGGTCACTAACGTGGCATAATGCTAATCTGGGGAGTCACTTCAGGGAGTACATTAGCACATTTTCAAAATGTCTCATCACCGAGTATTTTCAAGGTGTTATCATTACTACAGTTATCTTGAATGTTTACACGTATCGCTACTTTGGAACCTTATTTAATATACTAAAGTACCATCAGCTCCTTTTTATTTTCCTCGTAATTTGAATCATGTGTGCATTTTTTAAAAAGATAAGAGAAGGCTTCAGATGCCAGAGAGACAAAATAAAATAGGTTAGGGCTCAAATCTAAGATACACAATTGCCTCCATTACCTAGGAAATTCTCACTATAATTTCCATCTTAAAATTATTGTCACATACATTCTTATTTGGTTCATTCAAATATTTATTGAGCAGCTAGGGAAATACAAAAGTGATTAAAACATGGTCAAAGAGGCGAGGCAAATGAACAACAGAAAGCAAGAGTCTCACTGAATCGCAGAAGTCAAAAAGAAAAAGTACTTTAGGAAATCAAAGGGGATTGAGATTAAAATAGAAGACTTCAGTCTGGATTGTTGATGATACTCAGAATGGACTATTATTTGTCTCTCCTTTTTCCTCTCCCCATCTTTGGGCTTAATTTACCAGTAGTGCCCAGGACTGTTCAATGTGCCTGCAATTAAACCAAGGAGATAGGACCACATTAACATGGGGGGGTGGGGTATCTAAGAAATCTCATTTTAGCACTGTATGCAAGGGATAAAAATAGCAGTGATCATACCAGGAAAGCTAAAAGGGTTACAACAGTAACATTACATCAAAAAACTCAATTCATCCCTGCAGGAAGGAAAGGAAATCTACAGAAGCTGTGTAGTGCCTTAAAAGCACAGGAAAAACGGGGGGAAGGAAAGGAGCCGTCACATCAGCTTTTCCTCACCATCCCACATTTATTCTCAATGACAGGTACTGACAGAATTAAAGTTCCTCACAAATGTTCATCAAGAATTCAAATTGATTATTCCATACTCTACAAGTCAGAGGTTCACTGAAGTTTATTAGGTTCAGTTCCAAAGAAGGACAAGAACTAATCATCTTTTCACGTTTCCATTAGTTACAACGAAAGATTAAATAAATGTACACATATTTATCACTCACAAATTCAAGCTATGACCACATGTATTTATGGGTGACAACTTGGTATAAAATGCAAAATGACGATAATTTGTTGGAACATGTTTTTCACTTGTCAATCAGGATCACTTTTTTAAACTATAATACCAAGCAGCCAAAAACCAAGTCTCTACTTTTCCAGCTGTTTGCAGTTTTTTAAGACTCATACGCCCTCTGCTGGTTCCACAGGATCTTACAACCAGGACAGGCAAAGTGTTCTATTTAACATGTCCAACGTGCTTGTATTTCTTTTCTAATTGAAAAAAAAGCACAGGTCACTTAAAATACGAAAAAAATCAGATTACAAAAAAGTAGTAACCAGTAGTACAGCTTTGAAAAATATCCACCCGCCATGGTAAGGGCAGATGTAACAAGGCTAAGAAAAAATGAGGTACGATCATGTTCCAAAACCCTGGAAAGGTGCAATTTGAAGGAAGGGGGAGTAAATCTATACATGTTTTTTTTTTTTCCTTTTTTTTTGAAGGTTGATTTTACTCACTTTTTCTATACTTGCTTGCATTTTTGCTTTAATGTCTTCTACAGAACTAGGTCCTTTTGGTGTTTTAGGAGATTTTTCTTGTTTTTTGAAGGATTCTTGACCCTGGGTGAAAAATTTAAATTTCAAGAGGTCATAAAAACGTAGCGCCTAAAATTCCATCTACCTGGGTTTTCTCAATGACGTTATTCTTACAATTCTTCCCTGTTAAAAGAGTATAGAGTTGTTAATATAAATTCTATCATCATAAATCTATAACTGCCTGAACAATTAAGTCTTGCTTTCTATTCAACACTGAGGGAAACTACACAAGGATACCACCACCATCATAAAACCAGAAGGTAACAAAGAATGAAGCAAGAAAAGCCAATTAAGTCTGATGTCTGGGGGCCCATCTCAGAGCATGAAAGGATAACTGAACTTGGGTATCTGGGTTCTTAATATCCCTTCCTTGACTGAAACAAATAGCCAGAGTTGAGAACTCTGCATTATGCCAATAAATAAATCTTTCCACAAGGAAGGTTTCTCACAGAAGAACTGTTTAGATCACAAACTACTTGGCTTCTTCCTCCCCCAGGAAGGCCTACAGTCCTACATTCATGACTAAAATTACCAACTAGAGCATTTCAGCTCTTTAAAGACACCTACAATTACAGGTATTCTCCAAAGGCCTACCAATTTCCAGCTGAGTCTTCTGAGAAAAGCTTTTAACTTTCCTAACTACTTGTATGTTGTCACTTACTTTTGATCTTGGTGTTGATGGTTTTGAGTCTTTTCCATTCTGGTTTGATTTTTGTGCATTTTTAGCTGGAGTATCCCGTACAGACTGAAACCAGAAATTAGTCTCAATACAATCCCCTAACAGCAGTGCAAAAATAAAACTGCCCCAAATCATTGCAAGAAAAGCAGTAGGGCTAAGATGAGCCCAATTTTGACAAAACAATGCAACAAAAGGGTTAACAAAGAACTCAAGGCTACACACAAAAGAAATTTCCAACTATTAAAGGAAGCTTTCAGGACAATCTGTAGTTAAGACCAATTATTAAGTATGAGATCATCTCCCCACCCCCAAGTCAGCCTTCAATAATTATGAATCAAGAGAATAGCAATTCTTAAAAGCCTGATTTCTATCATTAGAGATTTTCTGACAACCTTATGTCTCCTACTTACTTTCTTTACAGGAACTTTTTCTTCAGCTTCATCATCATCAAATTCTTCTTCCTCATCACTAGAAATAAAGAAAGCATTATTGATTCAATGTCCTCACAAACCTAAAAAAAAGCCTCTGTAGAAATTAGACATGCCTAACAAGGTTAGTCAATCAAAAAATTAAGAACTTTCAAATTAAAGATTTAACATTAAGAACTGAAAGAATCTTGGTATTTGTACATTCATGTTCTTTGCAGCATTATTCACAATAACCAAGGGGTGGAGGAAACCCAACGCCCATCCATCACTGGTTAAACAGAGAGTATAAATGTTGAGGACGGACATTGTTAAGTGAAGCAAGAAGGTCATAAAAATGGCGGCTGCCCAACTGCATATACTAAAATCCACTCAATTATTTTAAATGGTTGAACTGGGAGAAAAAGCCAATCACCAGAGAAGTCTATTAACAATACTTTCATGATTCCACTTCTAAGAGGCATCTAAAGTGATCAAACTCTGGAAACTGATGGGTGGGTGCTATGGTGTTGGAGGAGATGGAAATGTGGTTCTCAGTGGATATGTTTTCAGTTACTCCTATGTAAGAGTTTAAGATTACATACATTACATAACAATATAATTATACCAGTGTTTAAAATATGACTAAAATGGTAAAAAGTATGCTGTTTTTCCAACTAAAATTAGTAATTCCAGGACAAAAATGAGGCATTTCTTTTGCATGGAATCAAAATAGAAACATCCCATGTCCATCAATTAGTAAATATGATGTTAAGAGAGCAACTCTGCAAATTCATCAACAGATTCAATGCAATTTCTAAAAGAATCCCATCTGGCTTCTCTGTAGAAATTCATCCTTAAGTAAAAAAAAAAACAAACCAATCCTCAAGAATACTGGAGTCAGTGATTTCAAGACACCTAAAATACTACAAAGCAAAAGGGAAGTGCTTCATCACTAGCATTAAGGAGAAACATCAATAGTATAAAACTAGAGTCCAAAAATAAGCCCACGTTTATGGCCAATTATTTTTAAATAAAATGACAATGATCATTCAATGTGCAAATGAGTTTTTACAAATGGTGTTGGGCTCTCCCTGGTGGAGCAGCGGCTAGGTCAATCACCTCTGATGGAGTAAGGTGTGGTGTATACATACCCCCGGGCTCAAGACCTGGATGGGGAGGGAACAACCAGTGTGAACAACTGAAAACAAAATAAAGGTGCTTCTTGAAGCTAAAAAAACAGGGTGAGACACCTTGGCTATCCACGTGCAAAACAGTCACACATCAGCATGAATTGCAAAGACAACCCCACAGAATGGACAGTATTTGCAAAACCAATCTGATAAAGCCAGTGTCTAAAATGTTATGAAAACCAAACATCATCTCCTGGCCAGAAGGGAGTTTTCCCCACTCCTGTCTATAAACACGAGCAATTTGATGCCCAGCCCAGCCCAACAACGTTCTTCCCAACACTGTGGGGTAAAACCTGCCCTTTCAAGTGATTTGAGACTTCAACGGCTGCATGACTCCCCACATTCGAAACAAGATGTCACCGGTTCTTAAAGTTGCTACCACATAAGCAGTTTTATGAGAGTCCCTAATATGAAAGTATTTTAGAGGACTACATGTTAAGGATATTTGATGTATAAAAATGGTCCTCATCCTTTGTTTGCATTAAGAGCAGTCTACTAATCCCCAAATTAGGACCATTCCTTTTTATCCTGAGTTCTAAGACCTCCTGCAAACTATTTCAAAATACTAACACTGAAGCATTTCTACATTTTCACTGTCATGTAACCAGTACAATTTTCTGTCACGATGTATGAATTTTCTAACCTTCAACACCTCAGGATTTAATTGTCCCTTATTATGCATGTATCTGACTACTCTTCTTTAAATTAAAGCTTGACTTGAAACTTGGTAACATCTATCATTCTCATTCCTCTCTCACTATCATATAGGAAACAAAGACAGGAACACAAATTATCAGTTAAAAAAGAGACATTATGCTCATTTTGCTTCCCTGGCCCCCAGCTCATTAAGATGATCTTTCCAACATGTGAACTACACCTGGTGGACTGAATGGCTAGGCCACTAGGTGTGCCCAATCCCCATTTTAAAGACAGAAAATCTTACAAAGCCAGGCAGAATGAAGACTATCAATCAGATCTTATGCCGAAATCCAAAGCATTCCTGGAAAAAATTGTCTCCAAAGTCTGAGCATACACCATACACCCTATCAATAGATCTCACATCTGTCCTAAGCCCACTTTCCATTCTCTTGGGATGCACTACTTCAATTTCTACTGATGGTAAATACCAGTTTGGGCATGACCTGATCTAGTAGCGGTTAGGGCCACCGTCTTCAGGTGAGGCCAGTCTACCAACGTCCCTAGGACCAAGGCTCACATTTTGGGACAAAGAGAACCACCAAGATGAACTGCATCTATTTTTCAAACTACATTCTCCATGAAAACCCGAATCTTTTTGAGTTTTATCATTAAGAACAGAAAAATCACAGGATTAAAAAAACATCATTTTGTAGTTTAAAAAATCTTTAATGATACCTTAGAAAATAAAAGCAGCTGGAATTATTCAGCCTCTTTTTACCCAATGCATTTATAAGCATTTCACCATACAATGTGCCGCACTTGTGAGCATACAGTATTGTCACCATATCTTCCCCAAAGTAAAATTTATTTAGGAAATACTGATACTGTATCCGAAAAACTTGCCCTGCACTACACTCAAGGTTAGTAGTCCTGATGCTCTTTAAATCCACTCAACTCAAACTGACAATGACCATGAATTCCAGACTGACAATTCCTATAAAATTCCCAATACAACCATGTCAAGTTTCTAAAAACACTTACTCATCCTCAATGTCGTCATCGTCGTCGTCGTCGTCATCATCTTCATCAGCAGCAAGCTTTACTTTTTTCTTTAAAAGCAAAATTAAAACTAATTAGTAAATGCTGATCCTTTTCACCAAACTGAAGGGCAGAATATGTATTATAAATTCTCTACCTGTGGAACTTTGCTACCACCTCCAGGGGCAGAACGTTTTCCAGAGATACTTAGGAGTTTCACATCCTCTTCCTCTTCGTCTTCTGATTCTGCATCCTCCTCTACAGCTAGAATAAAATTCTTTATTAGCCAACTCAATCAACTCAGGAAAACAGGGCACTGATATATATATATATATATACTATATATATTACATACATATAGTAATGAGCATTTAAGAATAGATTCTACTAGAAAAACAGAAAGCAAGAAACAAATTTTAATTCTGCAGGGTTAGTACTCATTTCTGTTGTCTTTTCTTTGCCATCCCCAGCCCTGGGGGCTCCAACTCACACCCAGCTTTCATAGATTCTTATTTGAACTCATTATAAAGACAGCACAAGAACTAAGCATGTTTTATGAAGGGCGAAGGGGGGGGGCCGATGGTGGGCAGAAGGAACTACATTAGGGAGAATAAGCAGCACGATGAAAACAGCATACCCACTAAATGCTGTCCACTAATATGCACAGGCCCTGAACCGCACTTCAATCGTAAGACCACAGGTGGTGTTATTTCAAAGCCACCAAGAGAAACCTAAAAAAGAGAAATTCTTCCATCATGAAGTATTATGACATAAAATGTTAAAATGTTTGATATAAAAACTTAATCAACTTACAAATGTTTGTCTAGTAGGAATTACAGGCAGGCTTGCAAAGACAAACCAGTAAAACCATTTTCCCACTTGATAAAAAGTAGCAATAATCAAGTTGATCAAACCAACCCCACAGCCCATAAAGATGTAGCTTTCACGACTGAAAGAACTAAACACCCCTTTCTATATACTTGGTATAATTTACATGACGACAACCTAGCAGTAGGATCAAACCTTCACATAAAATACAAAATATTAGCACCCTTACCGTTGGCTGTACGGACATTTTCAAAGTCGCCAGTGTTACTTTAATTGGGCTGCCTTCATAATTCATTGCCTCTGCTTCAACAATGTGCAACTCATCCTTTGCACCAGCCCCTAAACTGACCTGTCAACAGTGAAAAAAACAAAAGACAAAAACAGTACTTCAACTCAAATGCAACAATTTTACAATGCTCTTCCCCAAACTGTTTAAAAATGCATGTGAAGACAGCAATCTATCTAGAGCATGGATCACCCAACATATTTTATGACTACCCACAAGTTGAGCAGCAAAAATGCAGGCTAGTCTCTAGTTGACAAATATTTATCCTTAACCTAAAGGGCTTTATGATGCAAGTTAAAAAACACTATGTAAATAGGAAAGTGGATGGAAGCACAACTGGACTTTACATTTCTGATTTAGTGAGTGGTACAGATGTCACATTTTCTATCCCAGTACTCAAGTCGTATGAACAGAAGCTGAGACTGAAAATCAAAAAAGACTACAAAGTTTATTCTGAAAGTGTAATTACCGTTCTTAAAGATAACTGGTGCTCATTTTCATCATTGTCCACTTTAAAGTGATAATCTTTGTCAGCCTTGAGTTCACAACCTGTCAATGAAAAAGTATAAGAAAAATAACAAATTTCAGAGTGGGTAAAAAGTAAAAATTATGAACATGTTTTTCACTATCCTAGCAAAGGGGCAAAGCAGAACTATCTTCCCTCCAGTTCTTAAAAACGTCTATAAGCAGCAATAATACCCATACAAGACTTTTTAAGGGCCAACATTCTATGAAAAAAAAAAAAATCAAAACGATGTACATTAAACCACATCCAGAAATTATGTTTATGGCAATAGCTATATCCTGGACTTATTTCCAACAGAAAGGGTACACACACACACACACACACACACACACACACAAAAACGATATAAAGTGATCAGAACCAAGCTACGCAGAATGGCCAGGATTAAAAGCCTTAGTGTATAATGTTTTAGACCAGTATTCCAAGAGGCTAACTTGTTCTCAATACTGTCAATAGAATCGCATCTTAAACGAGTCCATTTAATGGCCATTTAACATAGATGCTTAAACGGAATTGCTCAAGGAGCAAACCTCAGTCCTCAGAACAGATTGTTAAGTTTGAGGTAGGATTTGCATTTACTCTGTAAAACCTGACTGGCATGAAGAAAAGCATTCAAGAATGAGTTGACTAAGATTGAAAGCCAAAGCAGGGCTGGCTCTCCATACTGCGTGGGAGGATGCGTCCCAAAAATCTTGGTAGAATTAACAGTCCCAACACTCTGCGACCCAAATTGAACCCTCAGATCACTTCTAATTAATTAAAACAAATTTTCATTTAAAATTAAAGGAAAAAAAAAAAACCAGTGACCACTGAAAGCTGCCATCACCGGCCCTCTCCCTGGCTCCCCGCTCCGCCCCTCGAATTCTTTTATTAAACACCAGCACGTCTTGGTTAGATCTAGTCTCTCTACCTTGATGAGGTTCAACCTCAATTTAGTTCTCACCAAGTCAAGAGTTCCCACCCACCGCAGGGAAAAGGGGCTTGAAATTGAGAGCCATCAGAGAGGATGTGATGACCCGAAGCAAGGAACAAAGACCGCCGGAATCCTGGCGCAAACTGCCCCTTCACCTAACGCTTCCCGCCCAGCAGCCTCAAGGCCAGCACCGGCACCCGAGGTGACAAGTCACCGGAGAGCCCCGGATGCAGGGCCCACCCCAGCCCCGCCTCCCTCCCAACCACGTGGCAGCCACGTGCTCCCCGCGGTTGCGGCCTCCTCACGCCCCGCCGCGCCTCCCCTCCCCCAGCCGTCGGCCGAAGCCGGGGCCGCACATCTCGGCCCCAGCGCACAACGCCGGGGTCTGGCACACTCTTCGCCACCCCGGGCCGAACACCGGAGGCCGGGGCTGGGATCATCAGCCTACGATCGCACACCATCTAGAGGCAGAAAACGCGGCCCCGGCGCGCTACCGTGTGCCCCGCGTGAAACCGAAGCCGCGGCCGGTCGGCTGCGTGCACGATCCCCCGGGTCCTGGGCCTCGGACCCCTCACGCCCGAGACGGGAGGCCGCCCCTCCTGCCGACGCCGGCACTCCCCACCCCGTCGGCAGCGAGGCCCCGACAGCTCGCCGCCCCCTCCCTCCGCCCTCCAAACGGCCGGCCAGCCCGCCAGCCCAGGCCTCGGGAGGATCCCGCCGCCCCCCCACCCAAACCAACAGGCCCTGAGCGGCCTCGCCGCAGCGCCCCCCGCAGTTACCAAAAAGATAGTTCTGGGGCCTCAGGGGGCTCATGTCCATGTCCATCGAATCTTCCATGGGGTGGTGGCACGCACTTAGGTGTGAGAGAAGGTGGACGGAGACAAACGACCACTGTTCCGCAGAACAGCCGCGCAGGACGGAATCACACCAGGGAAAGGACGCGGGCTCCCTGCGCACATATATAGCCTTCTGCAAATCTCGCGAGCCTTCTCCAAATCCCGTCTCCGTGCGCGTGCTCGGGAGCCCCCTCCCCGGATGGTCGCCTTACCGCGCAAGCGCTCTTCAACCCTACTCCGCGCTGCCTCGCCCCCGTCCTCTTCCAGGTACCGCTTGGGCTCTCCCCGGGCGCGCGCACTCGGAGCCCGGCCCCACCCCTCCGCCGCCGCCGCCCGTGCGCACGCGTGCTTTCCACCAGTACTGCGCGCTCCCCGCGCCAGTCGCTCCACGTCCTCTCCCGCTGCAGCGCGCGGGCCCCGCGCCGAGAGCCTGCGCAGCCCACCCTGCAAAATGGCGACGGCAGCCCGTAGCCGGTTTCGGTCTGCGGTGCAAGTCGGTGATGAGTGAGCCCGAGGGCCGCTCCAGGCGCCTTTCTCCACCCCCTGGTGTCTCGCGGACCCGCTCACAGGCATAACCATTTGGGAATCTTTAACAAGCTTGGAAGCCTAGGCTCCGAGTTTATTGTTCCCCCAAACTTAAAGCTTCGGGTGCCAGACAGCGTGAACCTATGGCTTATTCTTTGCGGGAGAGAAAAGAAGTGTAGGTACAGGCCGGTCTTACTCAGCTCTCTTCGTGTGCATTGCCCTGCCCTTTCTGAGAAAGCAACCCCGAGGTTGAAATCCCGTATCTGTGTTGCCAAGTGGGGACCAAAGGGGACTTAAGTCAACCTCTTCCAGGTGAGCAGGGCAGCAACCCTGCAGCCATGCCTGCCTGGGTCATTTCTTCAGACAGAGAAGGTTTTAAAAGGGTTGTATTTCCACGTTATGCTCCACCCCCCATCAGGTCCTCTGAAGCAGGTGCGAGGAGCCTCCCCCCTGCAGGTAATACCACCTGAAAGAGCGCAGAGGGTTTGAGCCTCTGAAACAGTGCAGTTCTTAATCTTGAACGTTGCTAGGTAAGTTTTGACCTGTAGGAAGGGAATAAACCTTAATTAGAGTGAGCCAGGAACCTAGCATCTTAAGCTACAAGTTACACCTTGACAAGCTAAGGACCACCCCCACACATACACAGAGGATCTCCCTAATTATCTTTTTAAGAAGTACTGTGAGGAATAACAGCGATTCCCCTACCTCCTTTTCTCCATAGAATCTATTTAGGGAGACAAACTGTAATACCCATGAGCCATCTATTAACAATAAATACCCTACATTTGGAGAAATTAATGCAAACAATAGATGAATGGAGCCAAGCTGTTCCCAACCTTTTCTCGGAGCCCCAGCTGAAGAAGAGTCTGCACCAACCTGGTTCTGGGGTATTCTGAAATGCAGAATGGTCAATTGCTAGAGAAAATCCTGGGACTTGGAAGGATGATTATATAAAGGATTTAAGAAAGGCTGAGCAAAGAAAGGATGGAGAGAACTGGCTGAGAAGGATTTGGGGATTTAGAATGAAAAAGTCTCAAAAGGAGCTACAGGAAGAAAGTTAATGTGCTTTGAGCCCTTGCAAATAAAAATTGGAACTACCTGGTAATCCTTTCTGGATTCTACTCCATCATTATTCAAATGCAGCTCTTTACAGAGCCTGAGTCATATGGGAGCCACAGCTCATGTTATATAAATAAAAACGTTTGTTCTTTTAACATTTTAAGCACCTAGTATAGATAAAATATCTTGCAATCAAGCAGTTAACTCAAAACAAAACACAACTTACTGCATTTTCAGATTTGCAAATGTAATAAATGCTCACCTTTTTAATAAAAAGTTATTTAGGCCTATACAAGTGAGGTACCCCTCTGCATATCTCCATTCCTATTTCGTAAGATTATTCAATATTCATAACTGTGTAATCAACCTTCCAGACATGTTACATGACAAGAATATTTCATAAGTCACAAGAATACCTCCTATTGTGTCAGGAAACACATAATGTTTGGTTATCTCTTTGTAAAGTTAAGTTCAGGTCTTGCTAGCCTGATTTTTCCTTTATAAATTTTTCTATCTGGTGCATCCTGGTGGAGCAGTGGTCAGGTCGCCTCTGAAGGAATAAGCTGGATACCCCTGGATTCGAGATCCAGGTCTGGGGGGAAAACAACCAGTGTGAATAACTAAATGGAAATAAAGTTCTGCTGCCTCCTCTCCCTGCCTGCTTACCTGCCTGCCTGCTTGCCTTCATGCCTGCCTGCACCTTTCCTTTAAAAAAAAGAATGTTTTCTATTCACCTAAGAGTTTTTACTGATCATTGCCTCTATCCATTATTTCTAATTCTAGCATTCCCTCTGCATTTGATTATTTGCGTATTCATTTTAAAAAAGAAAAAAGGCAGGCAGGCAGGCAGAGTATAGGAAGGAAGAGTAAGAAGCATTGTATTTAGTTGTTAATCATTTTAATCCTTTGTCCCTGGGCTGTGTGTGGACTGCTCCCCAGGTATGGGCTTAGCCACTTAGTCACTGGTGTGTGCCCCCTCTGCATTTATTAACTGGAATTATTCCATAAAGAAGAACTGTCCCTTGTTGACTATATGTCCCTGAAAAATAGTTCATAAATGATTGCATCTTTCATTTTCAGAATAATAGGTGAAACCCTAACACTAAACCTGGATTTTTTTTTTTTTAAGAATTTTATATGCCTGTGAATTTTAACATAACTAGTGTTTCAATTTATTTCATTTTTAGTGCTCAAAAATGGCCCATTTTGGCATTGAAAACCCATTCAATTTGCTTTGATGTCTTTGTGAAATGACTCCAGTAGTCTTTAATAGCATCCTTACTTTCTAATGTCATAGAATCATCTAGGCTCACATGATATATTTCCTGCCCCTAATCTACACTCAACCTTTTCTTTAAGGACCCTTTTTCCTTTAGTGGGAAGTGGTTTAGAGATCATAATCAATTTTTCTGTTTTCAAAGCAAAGGTAGTGGCAGGAAGAAGGCAAGAAGACAGGCGGGTAGGAGGAGAGAGAAGGAAGAAGCATATTATTTTTTTATTTAGTTCATCATCCTAGTTGTTCCCCCTCAGCCTTAGGTCTCGAACCCAGGTCCTTGGGACATATGTGGACTGTGCCCAGCAGACTTAACCACTAAGCCAGCAGAGTGAACTTAGAGATCACATTCTGGCTATCAAAGTTGCTTCTCACTATTGAGTTGGTTGTTTGTCTAGGACTTTTCAGTGGACTGAGCTAGGAAATGCTTTCTTTGAACTAGGAAATACATCTTGGAAAAAGAAAATATGCTATCTTCATTGTTTTATATCTTCTCTTTTCTCTTCCCCTCACTTAGCCCTATATCCTGGCCATCATCTGATGGCAGCGTATGAAGACATTTTTTTTTTTCACATCCCGTTTCACAGCCATACAATTAACCATTTTCTCTTAGCGGACATTTCAATTATTTCCAATCTTGTGTTGTTATAATCAATACAGCTTTGTGCATGTTTCCTTTTGTGGTTTTCCCAGGTTTGGGTGCCATTATTTTGGGTCAACTTGGCTAGGCTGAACTTCCTACTATGTTCATAGTCAGAGTGATTGATGAGAGAGAGTTTCACATGCAATATGGGGGGCAGTGGAGAAGCAGGTGACATTTTGGATTTTTTATGCCCAGAAGGTTGGAGCACAGGTACTTTTGTGTCCACAATGTGGTGGCTTTTTTGTTGGTTTACAGATTTGGCCTAGGGCAAGATCTGGGCCTGCAACTTTCACCTCTACGTGGCTGTAGCCGTTTACATTTCCACCCTCAGTGTTGGAGAGAAGTTGCTGGTCCTCGTCTTGGCTAGCAGTTAGTGCCTTCGGTACCTCATCCTGTTTCCATAGCTCCTAGGTCTTATGTGTGTCCAGCTCAATGACAAGGATACCTCCTCCTGTAAGATACCCAGTCTCTTTAGGTGGAGGGCAGTGAAAACTGGACAAGTTTCGGTATGTCCTCATGGGTTTCAGCTCATGCTCACGGGTGTGGGCTTGTCCTTACACCTTCACTGACATCCATCTGTGCTTCCTGACTGCCTGCTCTGCACACTTTGCAAGCTTCAGTCTCACACACGAGGACAGTAACCTTACAGAGACTATTTTAGTAACTCCCACAATGCATGTGATTTTTGCTAAATATTCATTGTTCATTCCCCTTTATATCAAAGGTCACCTTTTGCATTCCCCCAGCCTGTTTCCTCATAGCATCTATAAGTAAGTTTCAGGTTGGGGCCTTTTTGCTTATCTTATCGATTAACTAATATTATCTTACTGTAGATTTCATTTGCATTTATCTTAAACTCTCTTTTATTCAGCCATATCTCTACTGTTGGACATTGAGTTATTTTACGTTTTTCAGTGCTGCGAACTGTATGAAACAGTTGAAAGTTAAATCTCCAGGTCAATACCATTGCTTTGTTTTATTGTTTTGTGCTGTTTGATGGTCTGTTTTGATTAATTTTCATTCTCATCATGGGTTGAATTTTCCTTCTCTGCAGCTTGGTATTTTTTGATTGGATGGTGGGTGCTAGGAGTTTTACCTTGATAGATGCTGGTTATTCTTTTGTTTTAAAAAATACTCTTGAGTTTTGCTCTGCTACACAGAAAGAGTTTAATTTCTTTTTAGTCTTGGCTAGGGAGAATTAAAGCAGCCTGTAAGCTGAGGCCAGTTTTTCTCGATTATTGAGGCATATCCTTCTGAGTGCTCTACCTGATGTCCTAGGTATTACAGGTTTTCCTACTCTCACTGGTGGGAATGCAACTATTCCCCGCCCCATGCGAGCCCCGGGAATTATTCTACATGCTCGTATCGGGTGGTTTTACTCTGTCTCAGGAGTTTTCCTCACATGCAAAGGCCGATCTGCATGTATTTCACACTGTATAAGACACCAGAATTCTAGTGCCCTTTGCCTTGTTTGTTTGTTTGTTTGTTTTTAAGAGGAAAGAAGATAGGAGGAAGCAGGCAGAAAGGAAGAGAGAGTTATTTATTTCAGTTGTTTCTCCTGGCCCCAGGCCATGATTCCAGTGCCTTGGGTTGTACATGGTCTGCACCTCAGGTACAAATTTAACACCTGAGCCACCAGGCACACCTTCCCATTGTCTTTTTTTTTTTAAGAAAAGGTACAGGCAGGAATGAAAGTGAGTTGGCAGGCAGGAAGAGAGGGGCAGAAGCACTTTATTTTTCTTTGGTTGTTTACCTTGATTGTTCCCTCCAGCTCCAGGTCTTGAACCTGGGACCTTGGGATGTATGTGGGGCTGCTCCCAGGTGCACTAGACCGCTGGGGTACCAGGATGGGCCTTATTTTTTTTAAAGATGCAGGCAGCAATGAAGGTGAATAGGAAGAGAGAAGAGGAAGAAACATTCATTTACTTTATTTAGTCGTTCATCGTGGATGCTCCCTCCGGTCCCAGGTCTCGAACCTGGGTACTAGGGATGCATCCAGTGGCCTTATCTGCTAGGCTGCCGGGACTCACCAGCCTTCCCTTTGCTTTTTGAATGAAGGTTTAAAGTTGCAGTTTCCTCTAAGATTTCTCAGTGAAACAAAAACACCTGTTGATTATGTTGTTATTTTTTTAAAACACTTTTTTTTCTCCATTATACTATGGATAACTCTTTACGTATTTGCCCTATATATTGTTCTATAATAATTCTATTAAATACAAAATATATGCAAAGCACCCATATCAGACCCTGTCAGCAGACTCACTGCTCACCCAGTTCTAACCCGCTCTGCTTTCTCCTGTGGAGACTGAACTGCTGATACTCTAAATCATAGCCTCCCTCCTGGTTGGGGGTAGTAGCTATGTGATATATTCTGGGTAAGACAAATCCGTAAGTCTGATGAGAGAAGACCTCTGCCCTGTGTCCTTGTTTCCTACCTGGAACAGGACTTCTGGAACAGGGGTAGCAATTTTATGTCCTGTAGACAGAAAATGTGAGGATGAACGTCAATGAGCTAAAGGTGAAAGAGTATAAAAATCGAAAGTATGGGCTCTTCATGGTATAATGGAGCAGAGGAGCCAAAATCAGCATTATCATACAAGAGAGAAGACAATCCCCCTCGCTTCTTAGCCATTGCTTGTCAGTTTAACCCACCCCTAACTGATAGAGAATGATCTTAAATAATACAGTGATACAAAGAGAAATGAGACCAAAAATATTAATAATACCCTGCCCTTTGCCTGGAAAAGTCTGAATAGCAGAGACTGGCCAGACAGATGACAATGGCTGATCCACTCCCCTCCAGCCTTAACTAAATTTCAAAAACACTGTAAAGAAACGTTGTAGCTCTTTCCTGTAGATCTCTCATACATTAACCCCTTGCATAAGCACAAAGCCATTTTCAAAGCCAGGAAGCTGATCCTCATCCAGGATCGTTATCTGACCTATAGACTTGACTTTCACCAATTGTCTGCTAATAATCCTTTTCTGGTCCAGGGTTCCCTGCAGGATGACACAGCATTTGGCCGTCAAGTCTCCCTAGTCTTTAATCAAAGAACAATTCCTCTGTCCCTTGTCTCCGATGACCATGACATTGGTGACGATAACTGGCCAGTTATCTTGTAGAGTAGCCTTCACTCGGGGTTGGGCTGAGTTTTCTTCGTGATTAGCTTCATGTTAGGTGCTTGTGTTCAGAATACCACAGAAGGGTGACTGTGTCCTCAGTGTCTCCTATGAGGAGGCACACAAAGTTTGTCCCCTTTCTGGTGATGCTCATGCTGATCACTTGATTAGGGTGTTATCTGCCCAGCTTCTCCACTGTAGAGTTACTCTTTCTCCTTTTGTAATGAATAAATATCTTGTGGGAAGATCTTTGCACCTAAGTAAATATCCCATTTCTCACAGTATTTTACCCATTCATTCTAGCTTCCATTCATCATCCTTACTTTAAAACTTATTACCAAAGTATTTGCCAAATAATGTTTTTCTGTTTCTGTTTATTCGTTAGACGTCTACTGCAAAGAAGAGCTTTACCTTCTCATCTGTATGTATGTATTCAATTATTTATGGATAGCAGGGCAGACTCATGAGTTTCACTTTATTCTGTGAGTCATGACCCATTACTCTTAGTATTTACTTCCTTGCTTAAATTATCTCACATTTGGCCACCGGGTCCCTTCCAATGGACTCCTGTACCCTTTTGACATAGCACCTTATTTTCTGAGTATAAAGTTTCTGCTTAATTCTTCAGACTCATCTTGTTCTGTCCCTGCCCCCACCTGGAGGCAGCCATTCCTCCAAGGCGCTCTAGTTCCTTTCCTTAGAGAATAGTATTTAGAAATCAGGAGTGGTTACTAGATGTGCTCAGTGGTAGGAGAATGTCATTGCGTGTGTGCATACATTGTGTATACATGCATGTGTATTGAATAAATATCGCTGCTGAGCTGAGCCAGGTAAAACCTGAAGCAAAAGGAAAAATGTGGGCTATGTACGTGTTTTAAAATAGTGATTTTTTTTTAAGGAAAGGGATGGGCAGTAATGAAAGTGAACAGAGGCAGGCGGGAAGAGAGAAGAGGAAGAAAAATTTTATGTATTTCATTTAGTTATTCATCTTGATTGTCGCTCCGCCCCAGGACATGAACCTGGGACCTTGGGATGTATATGGACCTCACCCAGCCACTACTCCACCAGGGCGTGCCTAGCATAGTTTTCTAATGGCTCATTATCTCCCAGAACATTAAAGCAATTGGGAAAAAAGTATTGAAAAATCGAAAGGAGATCTAGTAATAGTCACAACATTACTTTAAATCTAACTACTTTATTCATACCAAAAATACCTTGTTACACTTTTACTTCAGATGAATTAAAAATGATTTAAGATCATCACTTGGTCAAAAGAATTGATCAAGCATAGCAACTGAAAACAATGTAAAGAAGATTTTGAAAATATTGTTGAAGGGTTTGCCCCCATTAGCGTCAGGGGAGTATCTTTTTCCTTTCGCCTAAGCTGCTGAGCATACATGTGTGTAGTTTCCTGTTTTCTCCTTCTTACTTACGCAAAAGTTTGCATGCAATGGATATTCTTTTGATACTTTGCTGTTTTTTCATCCTTGAAATTACTCCATATCAGTTTGTAGAGAAATCTGGAGAGTTTCGGGAGAGGGGGAGAGGGAGTGACCTCTGAAAGGTGAGAGGGCACAGTGCCTGAGCCAGCAACCTTGCCCCATCAGAGGCAGGCGTGTAAGCAGTCTTGAAAGCATTCCATGCCAAGGCCAGCACCTGGGCATCTGCTCACGAGGGCACTGAGAACGGATTAAACCACCGTGTTAGCTCATATTGTCCACCGCCCCCACCCCATCCCTTCTTCCAAGGAGACTCAAGAGCACCCAGAAGCTGGGAGGGAGAGGAAAGGGCCAGGGGAAGGGAGAAGAGGGGAGGGGAGAGGAGAGGGAAGGGGGAGGGATGAGCTAGCTTCGAAATAGAAACAAGATCAGGCTTCTTCACTCCTGCAGGTTTTCAAGCCCGCATGGGCCTGAGCCCCTTTCATCTGTCGGCACCTGAAAATGAGACATGTCTAACACCTGAAAGTGATAGAAAAGCACACTGAGTGATCTGCTGAACATACTGCGCAGACAGCGAAAGGACACTCCGTCAGGGAGCGTCAGGTGCGATCTGATGCCCTGCGATGATACACTGTGGTGGGATGTCATCGGGGCCACCAGGCTCTGACCTTCTTCCAGCCCCTCCCTCGCCAGCTCTGCTCTGGGTTAGGATTCCGTCCTAGGAACAACGCAGACTTACTTTCTGTTCATATCTGGGGCTGGCAGGTGACAGGTGACATGAGGGACAAGACTATCTTTCTTCAAACTGTTCAACGAAGTCTCAGGATTCTTTCTGAATTATCTTAGGTCACAGGTTCTCCCTGACCCTTTTCTGTGGTCTGTGTCATGCTCGGCTCAGGCCTGGGTTACCTGATCACCTGTCATCCTGTGGGAGGGGAGGAGGGCTTCCAGTGAAGGTTAGGCCACTCAGCGCACATCCTGGAATTGAGGGAGGGGTCAGTCCTACCCAATCACATGACTGGACAATTCAGGATCCTCTAGACATGGGGTGGAACTAGGGGATCTATGCTTATTGTGGGTACATTTGTTTCTTAATCACCCTAAACAATAATAAGAATGATCAGTTTTTAAGTGCTTTCTATGTACTAATCTCTACGGTAAACACTTCCTGCATATAAACTCATTGACTCCTTTTACACCTTTGGGAGGCTGGTCATTGTTAATTTTTTTAAAGGCAAGGTACAGGCAGGAATGAAGGCGAGTAGTAGGCAGGCAGGAAGAGAGAGGAGGAAGAAGCATCTTTATTTTACCTAGTTGTTCATCTTGGTGGTACCCCTGGCCCTGGGTCTTGAACCCGGGACCTAGGGATGTATGTGGACTGCACCAGGTAGACTTAACTGCTAGACCCGGTCATTAGTTTAATCTCTGTACATTTGCCAGGGCTACTGTAGCAAAGTACCACAGACTGAGTGGTTGCCACAACTGAAACGCATTGTCTCATTTACTGTCTCAGCTGAAAGTCTGAGATGAAGGTATTGGCAGAATTGGTTCCTTGGCTTTTAGAAGCATCATCCTATTTGGGTTTTTGGGTTGTTTTTTTTTTTCTTTTTTTGCCTTTATCTTCACATGGCATTCTGTGTGTGTCCACATTTCCCCATTAAAAAGGGCATGAGTCATGTTACATTAGGGGCTCACCTTCCTACAGTATGGTGGAGTAAAGTGTCCTCCTATGAACTGAGTGAAAGTTAGCTAACTATCTCGGCAGCAGTCTTATTCCCAAATAAGATCACCTTTTGAAGTATTGGGAGCTAAACTTCAGCACAAGAATTTGGGGAAGACACAATTCATCCATAGCTATCCCCATTTTGCACATGTGAAAACAGGAGTAAACGGGTTATGAAACTTCCCCCCAAATCCGTAGTTAGTAAATGGGACAGACAGACCTGACCTGCCTCTCCCTGCCATTATTGCACTATCAACAAATAAGCATTACCTGACAGGCTCTATTTATTTTCACTTTGGGAGTGGGACCATTGAACTCAACACATACTTCTCCCCTTGGATCACCTGTTAGAAGTGAAGAAAGATAGGTTTATATATACGCATACGGTTGGGATAAAGATAATTGATGTATCCATACTCACTACCTCTTCCCCACTCTCCTCCTGTATTCCCATTCTACCCTCCCAAAGGAGATTTGAAAATTTTTTCTTTGAATTGTGAAATGTAATTTTCAGCAGCCCTGATGGCCTAGCATTGTTTTTATTTTAATTAATTAATTTTTTCATTGTAGTAATTATTCTACACATTAAAACAACCTCCTAGGTCTAGGCTCCCCATTCCTTAGCTAGATCTCAACACACCCTGCCCTCCACCACATCACCAAGTGTCCTTCACCATTGTCCAGTGGGCTCCCTGGTGGCTTAGCATTTTAAACCAGGCGCAGTCCACAGACATCCCAAGGGCCCTGGTTCAAGACCTGGGGCTGGGAAAATAACCAAGATGAACAACTGAATAAAATAAATAAAGTGCTTTTTCCTCCTCTCTCTTCCTGCCTGCTTGTACCTTTCCTCTAAATAAATAAGTGAATGAAAATGCTTCTTTCTCTTCTTTCTTCTTCTCTTCCTGCTTTGCCTACTCAAGATCATTCCTGGCTGCAACTTTCCTTAAAACACACACACACACGCACACACACACACACACACACACACACACACTTTATTTCCCACAAGGTCACTTTGGCATTTTCTTAGAGACTTAATGAAGACTTGAATGACTGCATTACTTTTACATATATTTATATTGCTTTTCTACTTTCTATTTCATTGAGCTGGATTTCATTGGAAAAGGCACTGTGCAAAGGAGGTACAGTATGAAATTGAGGGCTGCCTCTGGGGATGAGCTTCAGCCGCCCTTTTCCTCTTCTTTTCTATCAGCAGATATTTAACATCGCGCCTCTTAGTCCTTGCTTGAGACGCCCACCTTAGTGAGAGGGCAGAGTTCGATGAGACAGCGTGGGGAGCAGTTGTGGGGCGATGAGACCGCAGAGTTCCTGGGTGGTTCACACACCTGCAGCTGGGAAGAAGGGCCTTTCCTTCCACGACCTCAGCTGTTAAACTTCTCCAGGTTTTATCGTATTTAATGACTTTTTCCCAGGGAGTTCCTTGAGGGCAAGAAGCTAATTTTACTTTTACAGGCTCCCCTAACCCATGGACTCTGTGGAAGGAGGACATATGGAGGAGGAGTGGGCCGGCAGGAAGTATCTGTGCTGCCATCAAGCTAACGCAGCTGAGCCTGGTGGAAGCCTGCGTGCTAGGTCCGCTTCTTCTTTTCCTCGTTTCCCCCTACCCCGCGCCGATCATAGGACAATAATTAGAAGAATTAATAATAACATCCACAAGCCGACCCCTTTCCAAGAATATTGCATCTTTAAAAAAGGATTATCTTCTTTTAGGTATAAGTAGAATTCGAGAGCAGGGAGAATGGACTTAGAAACTATTTACCTTCCATTTTTTTATTAGGGATTATTCAAATAGGTAATAAGGCTTGGGTCATGAAAGCTAGGCAGCCACATGGTAGATGAGATAGAGATAGAGATGTGTGTATATGTGTATGTATGTGTATGTATGTATACACATGTGCATATGGAAATATAAATGTACATAATATGTACTTACATAAGTTACATAACCAGTTAACCATATATAATATAATATAAGAATGGGAAATAGTGTAGATCAGCTTACAGAACCCTACTGCACCATCTTAATAGTGTGGGCTGGCCTGGGATCAGGCCTCCAGACAAGAATTCATGCAAGTGATTGACTGGGAAGTGCTGCCAGGAAAGGCAGGCAGAGATGCGAGAAGGAGGTCAGGAAGGAAATGAAGCTGTGCCCTGGGGCACCCTGGGCTCACCCTGTCCTGCCGGGAGACAGGGAAGCCTCCGTTTTCACACGCAAGCCCCTCAGTGACTGGTTGGGGGCTGGAGTGAAGGGTGGCAAGCACAGATTCCCCCGTCTTTATGCCCCATCGTGCCCAGAGGCGCAGTGGTGCAGCAGCCTGAGAGCAGTCCTTGGAGAAAGGAACGCAGTTGCTGTGGGAAGAAAAAGCACCTGGGGAATTGGTATGCCACCAAATAGTAAAGGAAACTAAGAGGAGAACATAACCATCTCGCACTACTTTGGTGCCTCACCTTAGGAATAGACCACTGATTTTTCCAGGTTGAGGGAGTCATAGTTTCTAGTCAAATGAGCTACAGCCCTTTTTTTGTTTGTTTTGATTATCATTGATGCGGGGGAGGGTGAGACAGACACACTGATGAGAAGCTGGGTCAGGCCAGAAGGCCAGAAAGAATCCGTGGAGAGCGCCGTTTGGTCAGCATCACACACAAGTGTATTAGAAGCAGAAACAGCGAGTTGAAGCTCCCTGCGGGGCCGGAGAGTCACATCAAGGGGATGCACACGTGTGTGTCTGACTCAGGATGGATGGATTCTTGAATATGCATGAGGGGCGGGGCTTCTTCCTCGTGGGCGTGTCCAGGTTCCCTGGAGTAAAAATGGAGTATCTAGGGATGTGTCCTAGATTCAAGTTGCTGAGATGGGATCCTTACTTTGGGGTCTTTTCTCATAGAAGTCTCAGGTTTTGCCAGTTAGTTTTCTGATCACACATCTCCAGACTGCCCTGTAGGTTTTAAGCTGTGCTGTCCCCACATCAATCACCCCCCTTCTCTACTACCCACCCTTGGAGAGTCCCTGTCACCTCAGCTAGCATTTATGTTGGTCTGGATTATTTGCCTCTTAGAGCAAATATAGACCTTTACCTCAAGTGGCTTCAGTGTCTGGTGACTGGGTGCTTGTTAGACGGGTTCCTGAATTGTCCTCTCACAGTTAAGACCGGCCATAGCAGCATCAAGAAGATATCCACTGGATTCCTTGAGTTCTAGATCTGTTTCTCCTTCCCTCATGAAGTCTATCAGTTCTGCTTCCTTAGAAAAAGAAAGAGGTCAACTGCGCCTGAGAATAGGATAACCCCTTTCTTTGTCTGCTGGCCTTCAGGTAGCAGCTTCAGGTCCAGCAGAACAGTTGCTCCCCCCCCATGCAAGTGTCTCAGCCTACCCCACCCTCCCATCAGAGGCCAGCACTTCTAGAGGTATTTAACCTAAAGTTACAGACATGGGAAGTTCACCATCCCCAGGAAGGTCACAGGCAGTGATAGAGGGCCCTCTAACCATCAGTCCTTGCTTCCTGGGTCTGTGCACTGTATCTAATGGTAAAGCAGCGCCATGTAACAGCCCTTGGTGTAGAGCTGGTCTTGAAGAAAAGCATCGCTTCCATGTTCTATTAGACTGGAGGCTCTTTTAAACTGAGACATGCTGAAACCAATAGATCCCATGGTTCCATGCACATCGCTTCCCTCTAATATCATAAAATGGGCCTCTTGGTCTAAGGTGATGTTATGTGGGGTCCTGTGAAATTTGCACAAGATGAGTCACGTCCTGTCCAGAGTAGAAGGGGTTCAGTGTGACCAAACTGCCACCAGCTAAGCTGGTTGGTCTCTTCTAAGAATGAGACCTTACCAAAGATTGAAAACTGCTTTCCATGCTGACAGACTGGACATTTGTCATGGCACTTGCATCTGTCTTGGTGACAGCAAACCCATACTGTGGGCATCCATCTGTGACAGCATGATTACCCCATTCATGAGCCACTTTATAAGCACCCGATGGGGGCAGAGACTGGCTGACTGTTCCTGAACGGTGGTCTTACTCACAGGTGGTTTCGTTCTTCCAGGGTAGTGCTCTGGTGGCCGTCACTGTGTGGCTCAAAGATCTGCACATTTTGTGTTGACTCCAGGGGTCTGACCTCATGCCTGTGCCCCTTATCAGCCCTGCTTGTCTCTGACTGATCAGCCCTGTGCCTTCTCGTCCCTAGCCAGCCAGCAATTTGTCACTGTCCCTAAATCCATATATTTCCTTATAGGAGGCCATTTTCCTGTCCACACAAAGTAGATGGCTTAACAGAACAACCAAAAGTCTCCCCACTGGGAGGATTTTCCCTTTCCAATGTCTTTCAGGGCCACGTCTGAGTGGGTCTTTCTGTGACAGTCATCCATTTCCAGCTTGCACCAGCATTGTGAGCGGACCCATCTGTGAGCCAGCCTGGGATTTTTCCTCTTAGTTATATGGTCCTAAGGAACCACCGTGAAGCCATTGATAGACACATCCGTGCAGTGTAGAGAGATGGCGCCATGTGTGGACCTCCTGTCTATTCTACTTAGTCATGCCCTTTGGACACCTGTGAACCCCGTGCCAGGTAAGCCATTGTTGTGGTACAGTGGACAGCTGCTGACCACCCAACCTTATGATTCAGCACATCTGACAGCGACTCCTCCAGTCCCTCAGTCTCTGCCAGGACACAGTAACATTGCAGAGCCCTTTCTCCATGGTTCTTTACTGCAAACAGCGTGCTCTTACTCCAGAACCCCAGGGGTCTGCACTGTGTCGCTCCCGTAAGGGCTTGAGAAACCTCACACAGCATCTTGATCGACCGCAGGCCATTAGCATAAAGGGGCCCGTGGGTCATACGGCCCAAGTGGGGCCCATCACACTGAGCCTAGAATTGCTGCAAAGCCCTCGTTGGCTCTGAACCCCACCCAGAATTCTCATCCTTCCAAGTCGCAGGCTACACAAGAGCAGCAGAATGCGCTGCCTCCTAAGCACAGAGGCTTGTCAAGCGTCGTGTGTCTCTTAGTCAGGTGAAATAACGTGTCCTTGACCTTAGAGGCCATCTCCCTGTGTCCCTGTTGTTCCCTTGAAGACTTCACTAACATGGGAGACTTCTGAGTCTTAGCAGGAGTTAACTGCATATCCTCGATATCACATAAATCTTACGAGAACATCAAAATATGTGCACGTTGTTTCCTAGCTGACTGCCTGTCACGCTTGTCTCCAGGAACACCGTGTTCTGTTAGTTATTATACTAGAACCCTGGGAGTCACGGCCTCCTGGTGACTATTCCATCCTTCCTGCCCTTTCCAGTAATTCTGCCCACCCTGCCTTTGGCAGTTAAGAATTGCCACCTGGTCCCAGAGAACAACCAATACTGAGCTTTTCAATCATGACAATGGCTCCCTTACTGAGGCATTCTGTGCAACTTAATGAACAGAAGGACCTCTGGGCCCTCGTCTCATCCTCTGGTAGATTCTTAGGTCTTACATAATGAGTTTTGTCATCCCGCCCTTAGCACTCGGCCCCCAACACCTTTCTAGCAGATCTGACTTTTATTTTTGTGAGCCGTTATTTTTTCCAAGCTTCCAGGAGTCACATGAGCTGGAGCTATGCTAGGAGACCTGGCGAAGGTCCTGAATGCAAGGCCATGGAAGGATCCTCCAAATCAACAAGCTCTTCCTTATTCAGCTCTGTACTTATCTCTCAGCCCTTGAGAGCCCTTGTCACTGGATATTTTCTCCCCGTTCCAGGCCCTGCAACATCTTCAGGGAAGCATCCTTTATCTTCCCTAGCAGGTCCAGGCTATGTGTGAATTGACTCTAGTTGTTGGTCTAATAGTCAGTAGGGGAGGTGTGGACAGATCTTGGGGAGGGAAAAGTGTTATCTAGAAAATTGTCCACCTTGGTGGGAGCATATGTAATCTTCAGATACAAGGCTTCTAGCAAAGTCCAGTAGACCATTCCTGCTGGCCACAGTTTCAAAAGAATCTGGAGTTTCAGTGTAATCAAGCCAAGCCTTCCCATATGTCATGTGTCAGGGACCCATTCCTTTTCCCTTATGCCATCAGAGACCAATGCTGTCAATTCAGGCTTCTCTAAAACTCAAAGTGTGGGCCCAATTTTCTTTCCTTCCTTTTTTTTTTTTCTTTAAGGAAAAGTGCAGCTAGGTATGAAGGCGAGTAGGCAGGCAGACAGGAAGAGAGAGGAGGAAGCAGCACTTTATTTATTTTATTTAGCTGCTCATCTTGATGGCTCCTCACCAGCACCAGGTTTTGAACCCAGATCCTCAGGATATATGTGGACTACACCCAGCGGACCTAACTGCTAGGCCACCAGGGCACACCAGGGCCTATTTTTTTTCATCATGACTTGTCCTCTGGAGAAAGGTGCCTTCAGACCTCACCATTGAAGGCTTATTGACTCACACCGTTTCCTGAATTTGTGATTGGCTGACCTGAGCTTTCTTCAGAATGCATAAGTTGGCATGGATATATTTAGCAGCTGGCAGAATCTCCACACTGGTTTCCTGAACTGTGGCATCAGGGCTATTACAGGGGAAAAGGTCAAGTGGAAACCACCCTAACTGCCTCTGCTTATGGTTACCTATGAAAATCATAAGTCAAAAGCAGTACTGCATTCCCAGAGGGACTGCAGCTAAGTGTTCAGTGCCACGGCTAAGTGTGCAACTAAGCACTGGGAAGAAGCCTTTGGATGAACAGAAAGTGATTCCTACCCCACTGCTTAAGCCCCAGCCCCCTGAACTTGCCCTTTTTGGCCTGTGAAGAAGACAGATGCATTTTGAAGAATAACATCACTGTAAACGTGATCAGTGGTGCTGTCTACTCACATGTGTTCCACTAGAGGGGATGATGCTAAGTGAAATAGGTCAACAGAAGAAAGACAGATACCCAATGACCTCACTCATAGGTGGAACGTGAATAGACAAAACAAAAGAGCAGAGGAAACAAAACCAACCCTGGAACATTTGCAACAAAACTGAGGTGACCAATAGGGAATGGGACGGGCTGGAGCACTTGGTGGCGGAGCCCACAGGACAGTGGGGACATTTGGTGATGTGGTGGAGGGCAGGGTGTGTGGACGTGTATCTAAGGAATGGGGGACCTATACATAGAACCTTAATTTAATGTGTATTATAATTATTACAATAAAAAATGATTTCAAAAATGTGTTCGTCATATCACTTCAGCATCACTTCAGAACCTGCTATTAAGATATTAATCTGGAGAATGTCTTTTTCCCCATACGTGTTCACTAAGATCATCAGATACAGTCGACTTTCAGCTGGCAGGCCAGCACTACTCCTTCAATGTCCGATCTCAGGGTGGACTCAGTCCTCAGGCCCTCAGATCTACTCTGGCAGGACCTTGACTGCCTTTCCCACAGGACATTGAGCTGGTTCATTACACGGATGGCGTCACGGTGCATGGAGAAGCAACCACTCCAGATACCTTGGTGAGACACCTGCATACCAGAGCACAGGAAACAGATCCCACAAAATTTTAGGATTCTGTCACCTCTGTGAAATTTCTACCTGCCCAGTGCTCTGGGACATCTTGAGATACCCCTTCCCAGAGGAAGGATGAGTTTCTATATCTGTTTTCTTCTTCCACCAGAAAAGAAGCACAGTGCGTAGTGAATCTCTTTGGATTTTGGAGACCATGCATATCTCACCTGGCCGTGCTGTTCTAACATATTTATGGAGTGCTCCAAAAGACTGCCAGGCCATGGTAGGGCCTAGAACAAGCGAAAGCTCTGCATCAAGATCAGGGTCATATGACGTGGATGATCTAACAGTGCTTAAAGTGTCTTTGGAACAGGGGGAGGCTCTCTGGAGGATTTGACAAGACCCTATAAACAATTCAGTGCTCAGGATTTTGGAACAAAAAAATCCACCATATACTATATGCTGTTGAGAAACAACTCATCATTTGCCCATGGGCCCCCAACTTGTCAGTCATAAGGTTAGGCATGCACGGCAGCACATCATTTTCAGGTGGAATGGTATACATGACATCCGACTCAGGAAAATCCTCAAGACATAAGTGCATTTCATGAGCAAGGGACCCAGAGGCCTGTGGTCCTCCTCCTGTGCCATTACCCCTTTCTCTCAAGCTGCATTATGGCAGGTTATATTTCCAAAGAAGACCACACTCTCTCTCGTTCCATAACAAGAACCTCTGAGAACCTTGACGCCACGCCCGGCGCGAAGTGGAATGTACGTACGCTCCCTCTGAACCTATACATTGACCAACGGAATAACGCAGAGGTGATGTGATATGATTCCCAAGGTTCTCCAGACAGCCGCTCTCAAAACCTCACCACCGGACTAAGAGGAAGCCCAAAGAGGCCTAGACAGAGAAACACAGAGACCTGGCCACATCCCTGACCCACAGCCGTGTGAACGAGCCGAAATGAAAGTCCATCCTCCAGACCAGTCATGTTTCTTAACTAACTGTTGTAACAAGGATTTGAGATGAGCTGTCCCTGCCAAGTCTGAACCAAATAGCAGAATGACAGAGGAAATGATTATTCTTGTAAGCCACTAAGTCTTACTGGGTTTGTGGTGCAGAAGTAGATAAACAATATACTCATCGATGACACCGAAGGACCTTGGAGAAGGGACATCCTTTCAGCAGACAGAACCCTGAGAAGTGTGCCTGGTGGTTCATTCCACCTAGAAAAAGAGGCTGTCAAGAGTAAAGATCTAAAATGATTCATGGGTTATTGTTTGGCTAATTGATCAGGGACTTGGAAGGAATGCAATAAAAAAAGTGGTGCCAAGGAGTTCTGGGGAATAGGTATGTGGCCAAACCTCTCTGAATGGGCAGAAGCCATGAATATACTTGTATTTTCTATGAACACTTACCAAAGAACAACCTCGACAGAAAAGTTTCTCATTATCACATGGGCAAGATAACTATTTTCCTGACATCAACAGGCCTCTTTCTCTGAAGAACTCTGTCCCTATTCCAAAAGCTCATGGGAAAAAAATGGCCAAAGTGATATAAATGGGGGTTATCCATAGCTTAGCAACATGAACTTTTATAACTCATATCAGCAATGAGCTTCTGATGTGTCCCTATTCACCCAGGGGACCAGCCAGTCATACAAGGTTAGATTGTTTACACTGGGTCACTTCCATGTTGGAAAGGATAGTACTTTGTTCTAAGTAGAATAGACACAACTTTGAATACAGATTTGCCTTCTCCGCCTACTGTGCTTCTTCCAATACCAACCCTTACAGACTAACAGACTGTTTCATTGGCATAGAATTCCCCAATGCGGTGTTTCTGACCAAGAAGCTTGCTTCACTCCAAATGAAGTATGGCAATGGGTTCATGCCCATGGCTAACTGGCATGGGTTCTTGGTCCCATATTGGCTTCCATCTGACCTCACAGAATGGTGGGATAGCCTTGTGAAGATTCAGTTACATCCCCAGCTAGATGGCAGCATCTTTTCAGACTAGTGTCCTCCATGATGTAGTATGTGCGCCAAGCAATAGGTGAACAAGAGATAGTTAAGATTCATGGACATCGAAGCATGAAACAAGAGTGGAAGTCATGAGAATCACTCCCATTTCCACCCCTCGTGATTCCTAACACATTTGTGCTTCCTTTCCCCTACCTTTGGGCTTTGTGGCCTAGCCATTGAAGGTCCTCAGGTAAAGAGAAACTGGGTCACTAGTACACAGTAGGAGTAAGGAGGCCTATGTGTGAGATGCAGTCACTCCCCTAGGGGTGCATCTTCATTCTCCCATGTCTGTGATAAATATAATGAAAAATGAGCACAACTCAATCACCTAATATTTATTGCAGGATATCAAAGGTGGGGTGTGACTCAGATAGAAGAACTAATCCACAAGATGGGGCTTTGTCTCCTCCTTTTGAGAGAGCATTAGCATACGTGTTATTACATAAAGGATAGTTGCGACGTTATCCAGAAGCAAGATTTTGTGGTTGCCTTTACTTGAGAGAAAAATATGATTAGCAGAGATGGGGCCCAACCATGGAGGGTTGTGAGGTGACAACCTGGCTAACCTGGAACTATGTTACCTGGAATTCTCTTCCCTTAACTCTAAGTTAAGGTCATGCGGGAGATTTGAAAGACAAGCGCTAGGTGGTAGCCATCACAGGGGCCTGAAGATCAGCTGAGGGCTCCAGGTGCTCCGGACGCTGTTTAATTGTCCCTTATCCGCGGACACCTTCTCTGTGTCTCTCGTCGAGGTCCCCTGACTCCTGGTACCTCTGCAGTTCGGTGTCAAAGGGCACCAGCTTCTTCTGTAGGTCACCCGTGACATCAGGTCTGGTGAGAATCCTTATACTGGATGGCCCCGAGTCACACCAGCCGAACCCACACTTCCATCTGGGATTCTCGGGAAGTTGGACCACGGGCATTACAGGTGTCACGATGAGGTACACGGCAAGTACCTCGTGATGCTTGTGAGCTCTCGTGGCTAATGAACAAACTGTACATCTGGCCAGGTCTTTAGAATAACTGTTCATTTTCAACTAGGGAGCCATCAAAAATGAAGATATCCTACTATGCATGGCATCATGGACGGACCCAGAGGGAGTTATGTTTAGTGAATTAGCCAGAAGGAGGAAGACAGACATCATTGTATGATATCACTCATATGTGGAGTATAGAGCAAATGAATGAACTAAATTAAGCAATAATAGATTTAAAAAAGTGAGGCGTGCCCTGGCAGAGTAGTGGTTGGGTCAGTCGCCTCTGAAGGAGTGCAGGCCACATACCATTGGGTTGGAGTCCTGGGGCCGGGATGAGGAAAGCAGCCAGTGTGAACAATGAAATAAAAACGATAAGTAAAATACTTCATCTTCCTCCTCTCTTCCTGCCTGCCTGCCTGCCTGCCTATTCGCCTTCATTCCTGCTGGCACATTTCCTTTAAAAAGAAAATGAAGTAAATCAGGCACCTATAGACTTTCGGGAGGGAAAAAAGCAAATCAGTGGATGTAGGAAGAGATGGGGGAGGGTGGGAAGTAATGGGGCAGAGAAGACAAATTATCTAGGTAAAAAGGAAACAGTGGTAAACTCGCTGCATTATATAGAGATATAAATTTGCTATCACATATACCTTAAACCTAGTTAATGTTGAAATGTAATATTCCTCCAGCAAAATCAATTAAAGTAAAGTTAATTCATTTGAAAAAAGAAATGTAGGAAAAAGAATAAGTCAGACGTCAAAAGAAAGCAATCAACCAAATACATAATGTAAGATGTTCTACATTTAAAAAGAAAGCCACCTCATTTCTCCAGCAAATCAAAGCATGAAAAACACAAGTGGTGTTGAATGAAAGAGACATATGACACCAGATAATCACATGTGTAGAGGTTTTGTTTGGAATCTGAATCAAACAAGCCAGCTGTGAAACTACATCTTTGAATATTAACGGACATTGGATACTTCATGCTACAGATGTTCCTCAACTTGCATTCAGACAACCCCACTCAAAGTTGAGCACACAGGCACACCCTAGAGGAGCAGTGGTTAGGTCAGTCGCCTCCAAAGGCGTCAAGGCTGCATAGCCCTGGGTTCGAGTCCCAGCTCCCGGAGGGAAGCCACCAGTATGAACAACTAAATAAAAATAAATAAACACTTCTTCCTTTCTCTTTCTGCCTGCCTGCTCACCTTCGTTTGTGCCTGCACCTTTCCTTTAAAATAAATAAACAAATAAATAAGTGGAAAATACCTTGAAGTCGAAAACACTCACTCAGAGCTCAGGTCTCTGTCACAGCCCAGAATCATGAACCCAGTGTCACACCACGTTCTCTACTCACCGTTATAAAGTCAGAAAATCATTGTGTTGTGCCATCACCCACCAGGGATCCTCTGTAGGTGAAGAAATGAGATCCAGGATTGCCAATTTTATACATCATACTATTTCTTTTTTTCCTCCCTCTCTCTCTCACCTCCGATATCGTATAGAGTATATTAGAGATTTAATAGAGAATGGAAGTAAACTTTTTCATTTACCATCTGGATGACAAGGCATCGAAATGCTGTGATAGTAGAAGAGGAATCAGTGTGACTCAGAAGAGGACGTAGGGAGATTCAGGTCTCCATTTTGGGGTGAGGTATGAGTCTGGGAGGAACATTGGCTATTATTTTTGTTTGGAAGATTATCTGATGGACCATGGATGCCGTGTTGCCAGAGGCGGGGACCGTGGCGGGTGCTGCAGATCGGCTCATTCAGCTGCACCCCGATCACTCTGTAGCATCCCTTCCTTCCTGCTGGACGTGGGAAAGCAAAGCACCACATTTCCTAGACTCTCTGATCTCCAGAATCTTTCACAAGACCCACCTTCCATCTAGCAATGTGGCCGAAGGAAATGTGGACAATAAAAACTGGTATTTATGAGGCACATATCACAGTTTCGCTGCTTCTGCTAGCAGGCAAGTTCTGAGCAGTGTGTGGAGTTTCCATGGCATTTGTGGAAGGTTCAAGGTCCAGGTCCAGTTTCCTGGGGGTTGAGAAGCATCTATTTTGGTAGTGCAGGTCAGGAAAAGGCACTGTGAGCTTAGAGCCTGCCACTGTAAGTGGTAACAGCTTTCTTATTCCTGCCTCCTCACTGCGCAGAAGCAGCTCCCCAGTGAGCCGGTTCTTCATTGTTATCCCAGAATTCACTTCTCAGAGCTCAGTCTTGTCTTCCAGGTCTTCTAATGATTTGACAGTAAACCTTCTGCCTTCCAACTAGAGTGAATTCGGTTGTCTGCAATAGAACCTCGATCCTTACAATCGGTCATACCCGGAGTCAGGAGGGCTCAAGAAAATAAGCCTTTGTACATCCCACTGATTGGAACAGAAATTGGTATCATCATTATGATGTTTCTGTATCTTTAAAATCCTTACCCTTTGATACATATCCACCATGAAACACTACGCAGCCCTGAGAAGCGATGAAACCCTGTCCTGTGAATCAACATGGAGGGATCTAGAGGGGATGATGCTCAGTGAAACAAGTCAAGAAGAAAGACAGATACCAGATGACCTCACTCACAGGTGGAACGTGAAGAGACAAAACAAAGCAACAAAGGAAACAAAACCAACCCTAGGACACTTGCAATAGAACTGAGGTCACCAAGAAGGAATAGGATGGAGGGGGACAAGTGATGGTGGAGCCCACGGGACAATGGTGAAGGACACTTGGTGATGTGGTGGAGGGCAGGGTGTGTTGACACATATCCAAGGAATGGGGAACCTGCACATATGAGGTTATTTTAATGTGTAAATGGTTACTATATATATATATATATATATATATATATATATATATATGTGTATATAATCCTTACCCTTTGAGCCTGTAATTTACTTCTGGAAATGCATCTGTTTCTTTACCTTAATGATAGCACGTGACAATTTATCAGGACAGTCACAGGGACATCTCTGTGAGTAGAATCGCCTCCTAGAGATGTATCTTAAGGAAATAGAGATACACTCAAAAGTCTGTAATAATACTTGTGGGCAATGACAATATTTGGCAATTGTTAAATACTGTTTCAACCTATAGCAGGGAAGATATTCATAACATTATGTTAAATGAACAGGCCATCTATATATAGATATTATATATTTGCTATGTGTAATATGTATATGCTACATATATTATATACAGTATTAATTATTATGGAGGAAGCGAATGATGTTTGGATTTATTACGAGACGCTTCAGGAAATAAAAAAGGAGTGGAAGGGGATAAATGAAACACAATTGGCAAAATGTTAATACTTTTCGAAGCTCGGTGCTGGGCCCTTGGAGATACATTCTAATTCTCTCTCTTTTGTAAGCTGGAGACTTTCCATAAATATAAAGTCTTAGAAGTTTAAAAAGAAAACAGAAAAGAAAATCGCAGGTATACTATGTGCCTGGTTTTATAATGACATTAAAATATGCACAGATACATAAGAAAGAAGCTAAAAACTCCATCAAGATGAAAAGATGGGTGGTGGTCAGGGGCTGGGGGAGGAAGGGGCAAACAGGCAAATCGCAGAGGATCTTAGGACCGTGATGCTGTCCTGCACGATGCTATGATGGAAGGTACCTGACGTGATAGATTCGCCAAAATTCATAGACTTCTGTATTATCGAGAGGAAACCTTAAACTGTGGCCTGTGAGTATGACGTGTCAGTGTTGGGTCATCGATGAGCGCGAACGTCCACTCGGGTACAGAACGTCTGACTGTGCACGGGGAGTGTAGGGGGCAAAGAAGAAATGTCTCCATTTTCCCTTCACTTTGCTGCAAATCTAAAACTTATCTAAAAACACCTTTTTTTTTTTTTTTATTGCATCTAGCAGGTGACCACTTTATTTCATTTCTT
>RJWH01007218.1:0-43052 GCA_004363575.1 Solenodon paradoxus | reverse complement strand
GCCCCTCCCCTCCCACAAGCCCCTCCCCTCCCACGGGGCCCCTCCCCTCCCACGGGGCCACCATCTGTGCCCGGAACTAGGACCAGCTCTCCCAGACCCCGTGTCAAGTATTCACAGAAAACATGAAACATGGGAGTGAGGCTTACAAAATCGCCTGCCCACCCTCAGGGCACCAGAAAGGGGTGGGGGCACTTAAAAGGTCATAGTTGAATTCTGGTTGCTTTTTACACTGCTGTGGTATTAAAGAGTAGACTAGAATGTTCTTCAGCCTCAATACTACGCGGGATCATTTTTCGGTCCAGTGACCCAAATTAGAAGCACATTTTAAAACTGGGTATGTGTTTGAATGTTAAAATTCACCAGGATGTTACTAATCAAAGTGTGAGCCCAGAACCAGAACTGAGGGCACCGCCTGGGAAGAACAGCGGCATCTGAAGCCAGTGTCCGGATGTCCTAGATCAGAATTCCAGTAAAATCACCAGTGACTTGCAGACACACAAAAGTTAGAGATGCAACACTCTGAGACACATTTGTACCCTCTGGAATGCATGGCACGGCTGAGAGAACAAAGGATCTGAAATAAAAAGATGGGCTAGGCGCTTGATGAGGGTGAGAGCACAGTCACAGCCAACCTGCAGGTGGACGGAAGGTAGGCCCGCCCACCTCAGAGAGGTCCTCCCACAGAGAGCAGCCAAGAACTTCAAACTACTCTGTGCTCCAATTTCAGTCAACGCCAGGAACACTTCCTCAGCAGGACTGGGCGCGGGCAGCCCTGAGTACCTTACACCGGAGCTCATGAGTGTTGCAGTGACCCCCTCAGGCAGGGACCAGGACTGTCCCTACCTCACAGATGAGGGACTGGGACATAGGGAGGCTGGATCATTCCCCCAGGCCACACAGTCAACAATAAGATCCAGGACAAAAATGCAGAGTCTGGTTAATTCTGCAGAGGTCCTGAACAAGAGGTCAGTAGCTTCTCAAATGCAGACAGAATTGAAAGCTGAATGTGGGAAGTTCAAGTCCTATGTTACATAATTAAGATATGAGCCGCATGTGCTTTCTGCCTCATCGCACATCCACGTATTAACATGAAATGTCCTCTTGGTCGCCTCCTACTGATATTTCTAGCTAGCAGCTTCACATAACAGTGTAGTGACCACACCTGAGAAACACAGATTTTAAAGTTTCCAGAGCTAATTCTAGCCACGTGACCAGTCCTAATCCCAGAGTATTCTGAAGACATTCCTAGGCTGAAGGTCTACACCAACACAAATAATAGTGAAACTATCAAATCCTGAATAAAGAAAGGGCATTTAAGGCAACTAGCAGGAAAAATGCAGATCACGTATAAAAGTACTCCTATCAGGTCATCATCAGATTTCTTAACTGGAAATCCACAGACCAGGAAAGAGAGGAATGACATATTCAAGATACTTAGAGGAAAACTGTCAACCAAGAATACCATATCCTATAACAATCTGTTTCAGATATGTGGGAGAAATAAAGGTTTCCCCAGACAGACAAAAGCCGGCGTATTCTGCCACCTTTATACCTCCCTTACAAATTTTAAGATGCCCTTCTATTTAAATTGAAAAAAATAAAGTTTACCAACTACTGAACAAGGCAATAATTGGATAGAACCAGAAAACAAGAGAAAATGGCACTAGTAAGCCTTAATACATCAATAATCACTCTAACTATATACTTACCAACCAAAAGGCAAAGAACAGGTGGAATGAACAAAACTAAAACCCAACTATATGCTGCCTATAGGAGATTCACTTAAGCTATAAAGACAGATTTACAGTGAAGAGATGGAAAATGGTACTCCAAGTTCATAGAAAATTTTAAAAAGCAGGAACCACTCTAAATATATCAGATAAAATTTAAGACTTCCAGCCAAAAAAGTAGTGAGATAAGGATGGGCATTATGTAATATGGGTGAGTTGACCAGCGGACATAGCACTTATTAATATAAATGCACCTGCTGCGGGAGCACCTACATGTGAAAAGAAATATTAAAGACCTAAAGGAACACATGACAGCAATACAAAAATAGTGACACTAAAAACCCACTCACAGTGAACAGATCATCCAATCAGGAAATTTACAAGGAGACAATAGCCTCAAATGACAGAATAACATTTTTTACAAAGCACCTCACCCCAAAATATGGGAATACACATTCTGCTTAAGTGCTCATGGAACATTCTCAAAGACAGATTATGGATTAGGACACAAAACAAGTCTTAATACATTTATGAAGACTGAATTACATCAAACAACTTTTCAGATCACAGTAGTATGGTGATCAACCAAAAAAAGAAAGGAGAAAAATAACAAATTTGTATAGAATAAGCAACATGCTACGAAACATTACTGGGTCAATGAGGAAATCAGAAGTGAAATGAAAAAATACCTAGTGACAAATAAAGACGAAATTTACCACAACTGATGGGATGCAGCAAAAGCAGTACTAAAAGAGAAATTTATAGCAATAAAGGCCTACCTTAGGACACACAATGAGCCATAATTTAAAAAATTAAGCATTCACCAAAAGGAATAGAAAACAGGCTAAAGCCAAAAATCAGTAGAGTGAAGGCAATAGTAAAAATTATAATAGAAATAATCAAAATGGAGACCAAAAGACAATAGAAAATATCAAAATCAAGCTGTTTCTTTGAAAAGATTAGCAAAGTAGACAAACCTTTAGCAAGACTCACTGCCATGTCCATGTCCAACCTGGCTAAATGACAAAGTCAATAGCTGGGATGAAGAAGGGCTTCAAAGAAGACTTCTTTAGGGAACAAGACGTGGTGCCTCTGACCGAGCTTTCCTGGGAATCATGATTTGTGGAATCATGATTTGCTCTATTGGCTTATTCATATATGCGGAATTAATTTAAAATAATAATGAAAATAACAATTTCCCTACTGGAAGAAGGATTGGGAATTTATCTGAAAAATGGGACTATTACAACAAGGCAAAATAGTACTGAAAAAACTAAACTCACCTATGCCATTGCCTCTATGGCAAGGCTAACAATATACTTACAAATTACCCAAGAAATTGACTCAGAAAATATCCCCAACTGCCTCTGTGGGAGATATAGTAAATCAACAATAGCAAGGGAAATTATTTCAGCCTCCATTCATTTACACAGTTGGCCCATTAATGATGTAGGTTATATCTAAAAACGAAGAAAAACTATTCCGATCCCCTCCCACAGCATTGCCCTCACCTTACAATAGCTTATAAGATGAAAGGAAGATTATGGTACCCACCAAGAGGAAAAAATAATGCAGGACAACTGCCTGCTCCTCCATTACCAAGTACAGGTGCCTATGACGAAAATGGAATCGGAATGCACGATAGGGAATAAAAAGTAAAACTATTAGAACGACTTATAAAGGCTCATAAAAATAGGACCAACACAAAAACTGGACAGCGAGAACTTGTTAGATGACAAAAGGGCCTGCCAGATTCAATTCAGCTTGGTATACATTTAGGAATTTGATAAATGACTTTCTAACCTTTTGCAAGTCTGTCGAATTCTCTTTTGTCTCACGCTTTGCCTTAAGCAAGATCCTATCAAAAGGGCAGGTAACTCATTTACCTAAGAAACAAAAAATACTGTGCGGGTTTGTGCTTTTGGCTTCTGTAACCTTAAGATCGAAAGCTGCAAAAAGAAAGTATAAAAAAACCTGCCTGCTTGCAATAAAGACGGAACAAAGATTCACTCTGCCTCGAGTCTGAGTCTCTTTGTCTCCCGCTCGCCGACGCCTTACCCACCTTCGGGACCCCTGGATCCTGCTGCGGCTGGACCGCGGCAACTCACAAAGAAGAGAGCTAACATACAAAAAAGTAAAATAAAAATGGAAGAAAAATTACAAGAGATACTACAGAAATACAAAGAATCATAAGAGAACACTCTGAACATGTTTAAATAGCAACAAACTGGACAATCTAGAAGAAATGAACAAATTCTAAGAAACATATAAGAGACTAAAACTAAATGAGGAATAGAAAATGTGAACAAATAAATTATAAGTATGAAAAATGAAAGAGAAATTAAAAGCATTCCCACAAACAGTTCAGGACCAGAAGGTGTCAAGAGTAAATTCTACCAAATTTAAAGATTAATTCCTAACTTTTTTTAACTCTTCAAAAAACTAAATACAAGGGGAAAATTCCAAGCACATTTCATGAAACCCAAAGTACTGAGTCCAAAACCAGAAAAGAATATGACACAAAAGAGAAAATTACAGACAAGTATCTCTGGTGAACATAGATAAACAAAATACGAATAAACTGAACTGAACAATGAATTTAAAAGAACCACACACCATGATCAAGTGGGATTTATTCCAAGGATGCAAGGATGGTAAATATATACAAATCAATAAAGGAATACACCACTTCATCAAAGTGTGGGAAAAAATTATATGACAATCTCAATAGAGGCAGAAAGACCATTTGACAAGATTTAATACCACTTTGTGATGAAATTCTCAATAGAATATATAAGAAATATACCTCAATATAATGAAGGCTATCTATTACAAATCCATGACAACAACAAAATCTATTGTAAAAAACTGAACACTTTTCTCTAAAATCAAGAATAAGGCAAGGACATCCAGTAGTATGATTTTCACTTAGTATAGTGTTGGAAGTCCTCGTCAGTGCAATGATACAAGAAAAGAACATAAAAGTTATCCAAACTGAAAATAAAAATATAAAACTAGCACTACATGCAGAGGACATGCATGGAAAATCCCAAAGACTCCAGTAAAAAGTAGCAGAAATGACACATGAATACAGCAAAGTGGCAGGTTACAATCATGTGTTGCATTTCTATACATGAATAATAAAAAAGCAGAAAGAGAAATTAGGAAAACAATTCCATTGACATATCATTGTATCAAAAAGGATGAAATAACCTTGGAATAATATAACTAAAGATGTGAAAAACCTGTACGCTGAAAATTGTAAGACATTGTTAAAAGAAATGGAAAACAAAAAGAAATGGAATGTTTTTCTGTGTTCATGGAATGGAAGAATTAACATAGTTAAAATGGCTATTTCACAACTAATGTAATATACAGATTCAATGCAAAATCAAAATCCCAGTGGCAACCTTTACAGAAATAGAACCAAAACAATCTTAAAATTGGTTTGGAACTGCAGAAACCTTAAATAGCTAAGATAATCCTGGGAGGTTGGTGGATTGGTACCATGTACCCCAACTTCCAACTGTACTACAAACTGATAGTAATCAGAACTACATGGTAATAGAAAACAGACACACAGATGAATGAATAGAATTGGGAATCCAGAAATAAACTTATACATAGATAGAAAACTAGTTTATTAATCAAGAGCATAAAATAGAACAAGGAATGTCTCTTTGAATGAAATGACTGACACTTGACACAAAAATTCATTCAAAATAGAATAAAGACTTGGATGTAATACCCGAAACCATAAATTACGTAGAAGAAAATATATGTGCTACTTTCCATGACATCAGCCTGAGAGAGCTGTCTCTGGGGATTCAACTTCAATGTCAATGGAAACAAGAACAAAAATAACCAAGTTGGACCAGATCAAACCAGAAATTTTCAGTGAAAGAAATGCTCATCATAACAGAAAGACACCTTACTGATGGGAGAAGATATTCATAGATCAGACACCTGACAAGGGGTTAATATCCACAATATATAAAGAAATCATAAAACTCAACAACAAACAATCCCATTAAAAAATGGACAGTATATTTTGACAGACACTTCTCCAAAGATATACACACACATACACACATACAGAAGGCCAACAGGTACATGAAAAGATGTTCATCATCAACTTATTAGGGAAATATAAAGCAAAAGTACAAAGAGATAGCACTTCAAAACTATGAGAATGACTATTATCCAAAAGTCAAGACAAAACAAGCATTGGAGAGGATGCAGAGTGAGTTAGTGGGAGAGGAAGTTGTTGTAACCATTATGGAAAGTGGTAGGGAGATATCTAAAAAAAGTTAAAAATAAAAACTCCATATGATCCAGTTCTCCTCCTTATGGATATTTACAAGAAAAATACAAAAACAGTCACTTGAAAAAAACAGATATGCATTGATGTTTACTGCAGCATTATTTACAATAGACAAGAACTTAAAACCACCTAAATGCCTACTGACAGATGAATGGATGAAGAAGATTGGATATATATATATATATATATATATATATATACTCACAATAGAATATTACTCACTACAAAAAAATGGAAATCCTGCCATTTGCAACAAAATGGATTGAACAGAGGGAATTGTGCTTATGAGGGATGTCAGAAGGAAAACAAACACTGTGATTCTGGCATGCCTTGATGGCTCAAGCATTAAGTCTGTGGCTGTGGTCTAGTCCGCGTACATCCCAGGGACATGGGTTCATGACTGGGGCTGGGGAACAACCAAGTTGAACACCTAAGTAAATAAAAATGCTTCTCAAGAGGGCTGATAGGCCTTGTCCAAGACTCTCGCCTACTGAAGTATCTTCTGGTTCCCTTGTGAAGTATTGTATTATTCTGTTAGTTTTAAAGTTTGCTCCTTTGGGTTTCTAAATACTTAAATATATAATCTAAAAAACATTAGCTTTCTTTGTGCCTGTTTCTTGATCAACCAAATAGAGGATAGAGGCTAGTTCTGTGCTCCTGGATTCATGAAGCTTCAATGGGTCAACACGCATAAAACACCCAAAATCGCAGTTGCACCAACCAGGCCACAGTAAGTACTGCAGCTGCTATTTGCTACTCATTTATGGTCTGGGTTCCTGCAGGGCTTTTACATTTGGAATAAGATGTGGGAGATCAGTAAACACACCAGGCAGAAGATGCTATCAAAAGTGTGAAAATACCAGATATGATAAAACTTTTATATGTGTAATTATAAGAACACTGAATTTAAATTTAAAAATGGGCTTCACATGTCTACTGAGCAGCTATTTTCTTAGGAAATCATCTGCTTCCTTCCCTATCTTCTTGAGACCATGCAGTCAGTCTCCAGAAGCACCAGCCTCCACCCACAAGACGGGCTTCTCACGGCCTCCCCGACCCCCAGGTAGACCCTGAGACCAGACGCGCAACAGAAAGGAAGCGCATCCTTCGGATGGAGTGATTCCGGAGACACTGTTAGCAAGTGGGAAACTGAGACGAGCACGAAGGGAAGCCAGTAAGGTGGTGACCCCGCAGGTTTCTGTAGGCAGTGGGGCTCAAACCAACCTGGAACTCGCGGGCCAGCGGCAGGCACGTCTCGGGGCCACAGCAACCTGGCCCATGCTGCCCTGGGAGGTGCCACTCCGGGGACACTGACTGCAGCATGCGACTGCGACCCGTGACCGGAGAAAGCCAACAACTGAGTCGAGGCGCTAAAAGGCAGTGTCCAGTGGTGCAGACACCGCCCGGGCAGGCGCCCAGCAGAGCCAGCTACAGCGGGACTCACGCTCTCTCTCCAATGCGCCTGCTCCGCAGAGGAATTACGAATACACACAAGGAAGCACCTAACTGTCTGTGACACAGGTCTCTGCAGAGTACTCCCTAAATCGGCCAGGCACTTTCATAAGATGACAGCAAACACTGAGCCATGAAAAATAGCCACTAGGACAGTTTAGCGAAAGTCTGTGGCCAGGATTACATAAAATCTGTCGGGGTGAAACAGACACTGATTCTTAACCATCATGAAACTGGCTTTCTCTTACAGCTGTTTTAATAGCTAAGTTTAAAAAGATAAAGAAGATATGCGATAATACAATTCTAATATTTATACAGTATGTGCTTATAAAACATAAGATAGATTGATAATTAAAATACTAAAGTAGGAAAAAACAATAGCACTTACACGCCATGTATGGTAGACTGTATCACTAGTGAGAAATATTTTCAGACCCTTCCTATTAGAATGATCATACTTCGGGTTTGGTCAATGAAATACGAGTGGAACCAATGTGAATCTCTTTTCAAAACAGGTGAAGAGCTGTCTGCTCTGCCAATGCTCATCTCTGTTGTGGACCAGCATTCCCAGACCTACTGGTGCCAATTTAACGCCAGGTGTCAGCGTCATGGCAGCAGGGCGATGCAGGGACCCATGCAGCACAAGCAGGAAACAATCCTACTACTGAAGCCACAAAGATGAGGGTTATTTACAACTGCAGCAAACTCAGCCATGAGGCAGAAAACTAATGAGCAAGTACATATCCTACATTCTCTGATTCAAAGGAAATTTACAGATCATCTTAGCAGCTAGGCTGTGACGTCCTATAGAAGAAAAATCAAAAAGTATTTAAGTAGCAATACACATAAGGGTTAAAGTTATCTTAAATGTCCTAATGGCCTATATTTAGAAAAATTACTTCTTACTGTATTAAATGGCATTTATACATTATGACCCAACAGCATAAAATCGTAAACAATAGCCTAAGTATTGTAAGAAGGAGCGAGAAAATGAAAACAATTTACAAGGAATCCACATTATAATTTTACCATGATAAAATAACATATTTTGATATTTAAATGCACAGACATGACTAAGGAAAAACATCTGCAAAATACAAATTGAGTTCAATATAGAAAATGAAAGGGTAGAGATGCTAGAAGCTACTGGAATAAAAACCAGAAACAGGGATTTCAGTAACAGAGCAGACTTGTTAATATGAGAAAGAGAAAAATAACCTTAACTGAAGTCACCGTGAGAAGAGGAGGGGCATGACAAATTGCCCGAAGGAGAAACTGCAGAAGTGTCTTGTTTTTAACAAATAAGCTGGTTCTACTTATACTTCCTACGTCCAAATAACTCAGTTTTCATCACGTTATAAACAGTGACAGCAACCAAGAGTTCCAGAGAACACGCCTTGTGCCCGCGGACGACTCACACAGGTCGGCCTGTGTAAGGCCCACCCGTGCACGGGAGGGCGCTGCTCACAGTCACAGGCGCCAAGTGCTTGAACGTCGAAGGTGGGGCCCTGCGGAGAACCGCTGCCAGAGCTGCCGCTGTGCAGTGCAATCACTGGCACCCCTGCTGGAGAGCCTTTGGGTCCACGCAGGTGGTTCACATACATCCCAAGATCCAGTTCAGGAGCAACAAGCAAGATGAACAACTAAATAAGACACAGTGCCTCCTCCTCTCTCTCTCTCTCTCTGCCTGCCCACCTGTCGCCTTCATTCCACCCTGCACCTTTCCTTAAAAACAAAAGCAGCAGCCTAGTAATAAATCAATTCAATGTAGTTCCACATTTCTCACTGTTTGACTCAACATTTAAAGGGAGGTAAAGGGAAAAATAAGAATTTTTGGAACAAGTCACGTCAGTGAAATTCAGTGACATTCCTGTATTTTGTCTACCTGTGCACTTCATAATGCTGACCGAGTCGTTGGCCACGTGCTCGAGTTGCCCTGGCTGCTGTGGCCCCACCTCCCACAGCGGTGGCAATGGAAAGCGTGCGAGTCAGAACTGCGCAAAGAAGAACACAGCTCCCACACCGCGTGTTTCCATCAACGCGCACACGGGAAGAGCAGGGACGCCGGTGCGCCAGCTCCCGCACACACACGGCACTATTGATGGTGGCGTCAGCTTCTAAAGCTGCAAATCACATTTGGGAAATTTCCAAACAAAACAAAGAACAATCTCTTCTTGGTTTTCATGCGGTTTGCATTCCTGGAAAATTGGTATTAAATGTACGAAAGCCACTTCACGCTAGTATGTGTAACCCCAGCCCCGTCTGCTAAGCGTTCAGTAGAAAATCCCTCCTTACACTGGATGAATGACAATGCCCCACAAACTTCCAAGATGCTGATAAAGAAGTGGGCACTACTGGCAGCATCGTGTGGCCTCAGGAACTTTCTCTTAAGAACTACCACTTCAAGTTCTGAAGACCTGTGTTTCTCACATAACAACTGGACAAGATAATAAGCATCTTAACTAAGTTTAGGGGCTGTGACCCCTACCCCACGGGTTTAATGCTCATAAGGCCTCATTCAAACAATGAGGACAAGGAGGGGACATCTGGATAATAGATGCTGAATAAATGATTAAAATTGAGGGCAGGCAGCCTAGCTTTGATTAGAAAACATTACTGGGATTATTGGTTAAGGTCATTTCCACAGCTGACATTAAGGGAAAACAATTCACCCCAGAACTGCAGGTCTTCCTTAGTTTCTCTGGGTATGGCTGGCTTCCTCAGTGCTGCTTTATCTCACAGGGCCCCTGCCGCCTCCCAAGGTCACTGGGCAGGAAAGGTCACGGGAGAGCAAGGCCTACAGAACAGCCTCGCCAAGGACAGACCGGTGTCATTTTGTGAACTGAGTGTCCACAATACCCAGTGTGGCCATGACACATGAGCACATTTTGGGAAGTTACGAGGGTTTGCTTAGCAAAGACATGGGCCCTGATTCTAAGATGCTGTCACTAGTTCTTGGAAAAAAAGAAATTCAGGGACCTGCTTCTCAATGACTGTATGGCTGGTAATTGCAGCCATCTCTGCTTCAAGAGCTGTTTTCCTCGCAGGCTCCAGCAGCTCTTTGTTTTAATTTATTTTCTTCTGAAATACCTCCTGCTATTTAAGCAATAATTCCTTCTAAATCAATTGTTAGCAGCAGCAGCTAATGACTGGTTGGTTAATTAATAGCTCAAAGCAAATCCGAGGGTGCTCCCTATTCCAGGGTAGCCAGACTCTGGTCCGCTGTCAGCACAGCCTGTAAATTAGCGGCGCCTCCAGCCTCCTGCACAGATGACTGAGTCTCTGCTAGCAGGATGAGGAGCAGGACGGGAACGAGTGTCCTGTTTACCCTCTGCCTGTCCACACTGACACCTCTGCACTGTGTGGATGGGCACGGGCTTGGGGGGCATCCTCCCCAGCCCAGGACCTCCTGCTCATTCTGTGCCCGCGCTGGGCTGGTGAGTCCCGTCTCCCTGACACTGAAAGGGCCGCTCCGTGCACACCACCCTGCTGACAGATATGGGCTCTTAGCAGCCCCAGAGCCACTATCTGTGCAGCTTGCAGTCAGGCTCTGCACTCGGTCGTTAGTGCAGGGAGGCCAGCCTGAGTCCTCATACATCCCACTTCTGCCTTCTCTCTGGTCACAAGGGGGTAATTCAGCAAGATGTGATTCGCATGCTAATAATTACAACAGTGAACCAAAATGAGAGAGCAGAAAAGAATGTGACATCAGACAAAAGGCTAGTGGTGCCATCCTGCCTGAGTTTTTCGCTTTTCTAGAAACATATTGATGAACATGTGGCATGAAAACAAATGTCAGCAAGCATTTGTGATTTATGAAAGAAATGCTCTGACTCTGTGTTCTCTGCTGAACCACAGCTCCTCCAGATGTAGAGCAGGCTGGCTTCCGAGAATGCCTGGGCAGTGGTGCTGTGGGCAGCGGGTGTGGGTGTCAGTCACACGTACCTCCTGTGGTTCGGTGGGTAGAACCATACGGGTGAAGCTGGGTGCCACCCTGGAACCATGAATCTCAACCCTGACTTCAAGGGCTGCTGACAGGTGCTGGGGCCTTCACAAGGTGAGGAGAAGAAAGGCAGACAGAGCCAGAGCAGGAGGGAGGCCTGCTGTTCATGGACAGCGAATTCCCTGGAGGGGAAAGACATTGGTGCTATGTAGACATGGGGGAAAAACATGAACTCGAAGGAGACGGTCACAGGCGCAGCCACTGAAGGACCCAGGGCATTTGCTCTTGAGGGCAAGTTCCTGCTCCCCAGCAGGGTCTCCAGCCACTAAAGGTCAGTGAAGTTGCTCATGAGAACGAAGGTCTATCTAAAGGTTATGCTCTTCCTAACTTCTAAGATTTTGTCATGCACCGGATGCCTCCTAACAACCAGATAAAAGACGGGACCGTGCCCATTAAGACAGTGAATTTCCAAGAGGTTCCCAATCTACATAAAATACCAAGTACCCACGGAAATGATGGTGTTTGCTAAATATATCCCCAAGTGAACGGCTTTCCCATGAGACACCTCCAGGGCTACAAGCTTTGAAATATGTGATCCCACCTGAGATACAACAGATATTAGTAACGCTGCATCAACTTAAGAAGCATTCTTCTCAGAGTCAGGGAGAACAGATTTATTCAGGTTTCAGTGGGGGCGTCTTAGCTTTACCACTGCTGTCAGGCTTCCTGAGACAACGGCAACTTTGCTGAGTGTCTCATCCAGCCTGGGTGCCCGACCCTACTTCACTCAGTGCTGACGAGCCTGCCTGCTTAGGGCTTCTGTGCACATTCTAGGGCGCGTTCTGAGATCACCACAGTCCACGTGCCAAGGCTGGCAGTGAGCACGTCTGCATGATTTGCACACCCATCTGACATGCGTATGATGTCTGACCTCCACACCAATCTTTGTCAGCGTGCATCTCTGCTGAGGACATAACCATCCTTTTGCTCTTTCAAGTTCCATTCTTGTACCACGCTGGTCTTGTTTTCCTAAATTTTATTTCCGAGCACAGAATTACCTGGAGAATGAAAAAGTGAGGCCATTTTTGCTTTCTAAGTCTGAGTTAAAATTAACTGAGCAGGAGACCCAGACGGGCAGGGCCTCGGGCCTGGTGATGCCCAGTCCTGGCTCTCGTGTCTCCTCGCTGCCTGAACTGGGCTTGTACAACGACCGCAGGTGTCTCTTCTCAGCAGGGCTCTCTGTGCAAAACTCAGTTTCTTGCTACTTCAATGACAGAAACGTTTAGCTTCCACTAAACTTTCCTTCTTCAGCCCCAAACTCCACGTTCCTGCAGGTGTGAGCTACTGAGCAGCCAGGCTTCAGGTGCCACCGGACACCTGAGCTAAGGTGCCTCTGAGGACCTCACTCGAGGGCTCTGAGAACTGCTTTAACATTTTCTCCAGAAAAACCCCCGCAGCCCTTTGCAGGGAGGGAGGAGGGAGGCACTAGTCTTCCTCTCCTTCCTACATGTGCATGATTCCAGAGACAGCTGGCTACTTGCTGAACTCAGCCCCCGGTTCACCTTCTCCTCGGCTTCCCATGATGATCCCGATCCAGAGATGCCACAGCACAGGCTGCCTGCACAGGAGAGGAGGGTTAGAGGCCAGCGGCTCTAGAGCAACCTTCCAGCTCTTGAAGGCTTGCTTCCCAGGTGGGAGGTCTAACCTGTGGTGGTGACCAGAATTTATTTGGGGGTATACTCATTTCTCCCAATCTTTTCACCAGTGTCTCCTAGTTAGTGACTTTCAGCATTTCCCCTACAGTGCCTGCTTCTCTAAATGACAACCTACCGACATGAAAGCAAGCAAAAGCCAAGGGGAGGGCTGGGAGGTGTCTGCACCGGGCACAGCAGGAAGACGGTGCCTGGCGCCAAGGATCAGCACACCGGTGCCAGTATGTGTGCAAGCGGGTGAGCAGGCAAGTGTGTATGTCCCCTTACTTTAACTCTGTCTTGAGGGCTGGTGAGTCGGAACCCACAGCCAGAGCACAGGACACTGCCCAGGGCTGGGGAGGGAGTGGAAGAGTCTGGACCGGAGCTAGCCGTCCATTTCACAACCCTGCAGCCTAGTGGGGCGGCGCAACACTGAGGCCCTCTCTGCGGAGCTCCGGCTGCTGGGAGTCAGCTGCACTGAGGTCTGGGACAGCCTTCTGGGCCAGCTGACAGTGCTGGCTGCCACCTCAGGGCACAGGCATCTGATCTGGGGGAGCAGTGAGCGGAGCCTTGCTCCTACAGCTTGGTGGGGGCAGGGGATGCACTGGGGCCCAAGGACAGGGGACACAGGGTGGGGACCACCCACGGGCAACTTGCTGCTGCCCATTGGAGTTGATTCTGCCTAGAGCTGCTTGCTCAGCTGGGAAGGGGGATGGCTCAGACGGTGAGAAGAGCCAGAAGCCATGGGCCACGCAACTTCAGTCTTCACCCCCGGTGTCGCCCCTGTGGACAACTGTGAGGGTCTGATTTGAGGAGATCCAGAGTGACTATGAAAACCTGAGGCCACACTGTCAAGAGGAATGAGACACACACGTCCAGAAGAGGGACAGGAGGGCTCCTTACAGGGAAGGAGGCAACGAGCTGAATGACTGCAGAGGCTCTCCCCATAGCCCCATGCTGCACATCCCGTGGACGAGGCGCCCTCCCCTGGGCCCGCGCCGCACGTCCGTGGACGAGGCGCCTCTGCACAGCTGAGAACAGAAACTATCGGCCCTGCTAGAATCACTGACTGCACAGGCGGCTCTCAGCCAGGGGACATCCCACAGTGTCGCAACTGAATCAAGGGGTCACGCTCCCCCTCATCTGTCGAAGGGGCTTCTGGCCTTGGGACACACGACTGTCTCTTCTCAAGCGAATGTGAAGCCTCTGCCCCCTGGTCCACTACCTGAAATAGCTTTACCACGTGTCCTGGGCTGTGATTACTCTTCACAGCGAACCGTCTGGTCTTCACTCACCTGCAAAACCAATCCTCCCACTATCAAGTCTTGTTTACTTACCATTGGAAATAGAGTCTTCACCAGAATCCTGAAAAGAGGTGTTGAAAGTGCCTCTCCCTGCAGATGGTGACATAGAGACAGCTGAACCATCTTTGCACTCTGGGCCTGGACTCAGCGCCCAACTTGTGCATATAAGCACGTACCGTACAGAAAAGGAAGGAACGAGACCCCTTCTGTGGTCATTCTGCTGTAATGGGTCAGAGGGCCATCCACGAGCAAAGTTTATGTGCCGGTCTGGCCAGAATAACGTGTCCCTGAGAACAGGTGTTTATACTAGAAACACTGTCACTGCAGCATGTCCTGCATGTCTACGTGTTTCGTTCACCGGGCACAGTCCACATACAGCCCAAAGTCCCTAGTTCAAGACCCAGGGAAACAACCAAAATGAACAAGTGAATTAAAAAAGTACTTCCTCCTCTCTCCCTGCCTGCCTGCCTGCCCGCTCATCTTCTTCCCTGCCTGTGCCTTTCCGTTAAGAAGAATACCGCCATTTCCTCAAAAGATCCCACATTGGGTAAAGACTCCTTGGGACCTTCCAAACCATGAAGAAGCCCACAGAATATACAGATTTCTGAAGTAAATGTATAAGGCTAACCCTAACTTAAGCCACGTTTATTAAATACTTATATTCTCTATAATAACATTATCATAGGCCCTGCTTTCAAAATGCCTAAATCCCGTTGGGAAAGACGGACCTGTCATAACTTCCATAAATGATAATTAAATTAGGACACCATGTAGAAAAGTAATGCTGGGAGAGTTCTATATGGAAAAACACAGCCCCACATGAAGCACAGAGCTGGGGACACCTCTCCTTTGGTGCAGGAGTCATGTTGACGAGTGGCCTGAGGGAAGCAGAGAGCTGCGTGTGGTCGTCCATGAAAGAAGGGTGCTGACTGCTGGAGCTGAGTCCATTCTGACAGACAGCGGTGGGTCGCTGGAATATCCTCCTGTGATTGAAGGTGGAAGAGCGAGGCGAGAGAAAGCAGAGGGGACTCCAATAAATGCCATCTAAGAGCAAGGGTCAAGGATGGGGACTGTGGAAGAACAGCGAACAGCACAGACTGAGATGCTCAGCTTCAGATGGGTTTACTCAGTGTTCATGTGAGGCCTAAAAATGAGAATAAACCTATGTAATCAAGTTTTTCAGTCTTCAAATCAACTTGTAAACAACGTTCTCCATTTTTCCAGAGTGCAGTGGGCCACATCACCTGGCAGTGTTCTCCACTCTGAACGGGTAAGAATGCTTTCCAGGCGCCTGCGGAATGAGGGTGCGGACACGGGCAGACCCATCGGCCGGAGGCACTGCAGGGGTACAGTCTGGGGGCAGCTGGCACAGCAGAGCAGTGTCTGTGTCCGCTGTCCTGGTGTCCTCCTCAGGGCACAGGTGGAGGCCGATGTCCAGGTCAGAGAGCGGATCCGCCGCTGTCCTGAGTGGAGAGCTGCCCCCAGAGCTCCAGAGGCTGAGCGGGTGGCACTCCCTGCGCCGCTTGAAGTGGCGGCGATCATCGCCAGCTGCACCCACTCACAGTGAGACCAGCAGTGGCAGCAGCCAGTGACAGCAACGCAGCGCTGGGACGTCGGGTAGCCAGCACGCGCTGTCACACATCACACAGCTTGTCTGATGCCAAACATGAACACCGTGAATGTGAGGTGCTCTTCAGGAAATGACCTGGTAATTTTAAACTTATTAAATTCACAGAATAAGAATGCCACAGAAAAGTGAAACAAACTTTGAAAATTGTAGGGAATGAAAACAGACGTGAATGCCAATAAGTCTGTTTAAAAATCAGTCTCCAGGAGACAGGAAAAATGGAAAGGAAATCTATGCAGATAATTCTGAGTCACCACCTGGAAAACTGCTGCCCAGCAAGAACACTCACACCAGGCTTTCAGAGTTGCAATTTCCACCGGCCCCAGGGGTGGGTGTCACAGCAAAGCTCACTATGGGAAGTGACAAGGGAGCGTGGCAGGGTGCAGACGATGAGCATCATTCACTCACTTTCCAGCACAGCACCTATCAGACTCAGGAAGTTCAGTCTTGCTCAAACAAGAATTAAAAATAAAAAGTAAACAGCAAGAAGAAATTTTAAATCTAATGTTCTTGTCCCATTGCAGCTACTCACCATACTCAGCTGGTCACTTGAAGTCTGCTCCCAAAGATATGTTCCAGCAAAATCTGAGGAACTTACATGAGACAAGAAAGTTACTGGAAATGATATTCTGTCTTCCTCGCTCCGCATGCAGACTGCTGTGTGGAGACGGGTTTATTTAGGGCATTATCATGTGAAGCCTGGGTTGGTACTCGCCCCACTCCCTTGGGACACAGGGTTTGGGGTGCGGGGGGATGGTCAGTACAAGGTTGGAAAGAGGCCACTCTGAGGGTCAAACCCTGCTGCGCTGAGCTCTGTCCTGGCTCACAGCCACTGACACACATGCAGGTCCCGGGGCCGCCTCCACCTACCAGCCAGCGTCCACCGAGCTTGCCCTCTTCCTCCGAAAACCAGAAAAAGCCAGTCTGTGCTCCATGTCCAGCTGTCCCTCACCCTTACTCCCAGCAGGAGCCCTGCTCTCATCTTTGGATCACTCTCAGAAAGACCCTCCTGATCCAACCCAGCCTGCACCAGCACCTGGGGGTCCCCCCAGAGTCTCCAGCGTGCGAGCCCCGCCCCACCGCTGTCTACTCTGCCAGGGGCCTGTCACACACCACGGGGCAGTCGTCACTCTGCCTCCGTCTGCTTAAAGCTTGAGGGGCAGGGAGAGAGTTCTTGATTTGACCTGTATTTTTTCATTTACTTCCAATAATTCCTTTAAAAAGTGCTTCAGAAGCCAAACCAACACGATAGTGTCCCCTTAACTCTTTTCCAGAACAATCTAAAGAATACACTGAAAGGAAAGGTTTCTGCAGTTACAGCATCAGCAACAATAAGGGATGTTGATATTAGTTTACAGACACTTCCACATGCATCGAGTGCTCTAAGCTACCGAACACGTGTATTATCCCATAATTACAGAACAGCAAACTGAGGGCCCTAAATGTTAATTTATTCAATGTCACCGAGTTAATTGGTAGTCTAAAATCTAGGTTTTTTTATTCCAAATTGCATCTTCCTGGGAAATAACAGCATTTATGACAGATATAATAAATCATCCAGTGAAATTCCCTAAAATATATTACTGAAATAGATAATTTAACTTTAATGAGTTTTAAAAATCAGTTATAGAGAACAAGAAAATACATTTCGCTGTAGGGAAAAAAGTTATTAATCCTTCTCTAAAGTGCAAGTTAACAATATCAGTGTTAATGAAAATCTCTAACTGTTCTTGACAGTCTGGGGGTTGGTTTTTCTAAACTGGCAACTGCGTGCGATTGAAGCCAAGTCACTGACAGACACAGGGAACTGGACCTACTTACAGAGACACGCATGGGTGTGACACATTCTGCATGGTCCACAGCTCCTTCTGCAGCACTGCGAGCTCGCCAAGCTCGCCAGAAAGGATACAAAGTCCAGAGTTCCACTACTGTTTCACAAAGTAAGTTATTGCACAAACTCTCTCTAACACTCTCTCTCTCTCTCTCTCTCACACACACACACACACACACACACACACACATACACACACACACTAGTGAGATAGTGAGATTGTTAGAAGTCTAGTGTATGGAAATTTTCAATAGGAAATTGCCAGATAATTATTCCTGAAATGCAGGCATTCTGAACAATGGCTGATCTGTAAGTCACAGAACAAGCATTCGAACTGGAGTGTAAATCCCCGCTCTGTCGCTGAAGTGTGTTTGGAGGCCCCAGCGGCCAGGCGCCCGGTTTTTGCCACTCACACGCGCCCTCTAAGGAGCCCACAGCAGCGGCTGTGGAGAGGACGACCCTGGGACAGCGGAGCCAGCGGGGCATCGGGTACACGGAGGGACGCGGTGTGTAACTGTGCTTCCAGGTAAAAGGGTGCAGATCCACAAGTCACGCTACATCATTTAAAGTCATCTTCTGATGAAAGGCCCCCCATGTTTCCCTTTTCTTCTTGGTGAAATCACATGACTGTGGTCCCAGAAAGCTAGCTGTGACTCCCCCTAAAACGTCTTGATCCTGTCCGCACAGAGTCAATGACACTTAAGCATTCAGAATACTGGAAAGCCTGGCATCTAAATAAGGTACTTTGAAAGAATTTTGATTACATTGTACACTCCCATCCTACTGCCTTGGAACAAAATAATTAGTCCTTTGAAGACAGCTTTCCATGCACCACCCCCGATCTGAAGTGCAACCACCTCTGGGGAGAGGGACCTTGGTGTCATGGAACAAAGTGTCACCTTGCTCTTTGGATAACAAAGCTCATTTGTTAAAATGAAGAATTCCAATTCTAGGTGACAGCAGATAATGGAGGAGGTCCCTAAACACTACAAATACGGTGGGTTCGATCTGAAAAATAAAAGCAGTAAGCAGCTTTCTACCTGCTTTCTCGGAGAGATGACAACTCTGCTCTAGAGTCTTAGGGTGCTCACAGCAGCCGGCAGGTCTTTTCCCGGCACAGACAGATTTTCCATGTTAACCCTTTAAAACTATACCTGTACTTCGTCCAAAAGAAAATGTGGGCCAAGCTCCCTTGCTCGACCTGATTTTGTCAACCTGGAGTCTGCGCGCTTGTCGCACCCTCCGCCCACAAGCAGGCTCCTGCCTTCGCCTTCGCCAGCCGGCAGCAGCGTCCTGCCCAGCTCTCCCACTAGCAACACAGAACCGCCAGGGCGAACGTCCGAGTCAGGACGCAGGTGACTGTAACTGCCTTGTCCGCCTTCCAGACACTGGGCTTCTCCTGCCCTTCCTGAGTTTGCCTGGTGGCCTCTGAGCCTAGTGGGCTCTCCGTGTGACGGCTTCTTCGCTAGGCCCACACCCAGCCTGGTTCCCGATTATGCCCAGCATGGTGCCCCTCTGCTCACCGGAGTAGATTTTCTTTAACGGTTGCTCTCAAGACATCATGACCAAAGATGGGTCACCATCGTGTCCTCTTTCCCAGCTTGCACTAGCCCACACACTAGCCCACACACTGACAGCAAAACAACAGCATTTTTCTGCTCCCCAGTCTGCAGAACTGCCAGCTCTGCGTGGGAGCTGTGTCAGCAGGCTGCCATGCGGAGAGGAGGCGTCCTGGAGCTGTGCTGCCACTCAAAACCGTGCAGGGCTGCAGGGACGGGGCCGGTGATGCGGCAGAGGCCACCGCCCCGCGCACTCGGGCCAGGAAGGAGGGTGCAGCGGCGTGCTTGCAGTCCAGCGGGGCTCCCTCGGGAAGTTGCCTCCTATTCTCATCACCTGCCCTCCAGCCTCCATCTCCCCCCAGGAAGGGACGCCAGGAGGTGACTTCTCCGCAGCGAAAACTTGCAGGAGGCGCTTCCCACCCCAGCCCCACAGCCTGTGGCGTGTAGCTCTCCTCTGGCCCCGCGGCCACCGGAGGGCCCTCCTCACACTTCTGGAGCCGGACACGGAGACCACGGGAGCAGCACAGCCCGTCGCTCCTCTCGCCACAGGTCCCCACCGCGAGGGGCCTGCAGTTTCTCTGAGACAAGCTCAGGTACAACCCCTGGCTCCGCAAACAGGATGCAGTGAAGGTCGCAGTCACTCTGAGACTGGTCCACGAGACCTTGACTGCCAGCTCTACCTTCCCAGGCGACAACCACCAGACAGCCACTGAGACACGTGACAGTGTGCACTGTGACATCCTATGACCCATCGTGGCACGTGACACGTTGTGTAGACTGTGACATATGATGACCCACCGCATCACATCTAAGTGCTGTTTCCCTGCTGAGACCTGCAAGGACTTCAAAGTTCCCTAAGCTCACTCTAAATTCATCCTAAATTCTTAACTGTGAGGAGAAAGCGTCTTAGCAACATGTCCGCTTTCAGAGAAGCCTCGTCATCTCTTCTTCCCGTTTGTCTTTTGTGTCAAGCAAACTTACTTATTTCCTCTGGTGCAAAGCCCTGTTTCTGAATTTCAGACCCTCTTGCCCACCTCTGCTCTGCCTCGCTCTCTCCTTCCCACAAACTCCAGCGCCTGCTCCTGCAAACCTGGGACGGCAAGGCAGCAGCCACGTCTTATGGGCTGTAGACGGCCTGAGCGCCGCGGGCCCGAGTTCTGGGTCTGGAGGACCCCCGACAAGGCAGGGTGTGACCGTGCAGGAAGGGGGCCTGGGCTCCAGCTTCCCTCCCCACTGCAGGTTCCCGGCTGACTCTCCAGTGTCCCTGCTTCCTGTTTTGTCATTTGGACGAGACAGCCATCCGGAGCTTCACGTGCTCCCTCCTCAGCAGTTGCTTACTGGGGTCTCTCGCAGGTGGGACAGGAGGCTTGCTAACGACCCACAGAGCAAGTAAAAGACAAGCCTCAGGGGGCTTAGGGCCCGGTGACTGGGGAGAAAGATGAGATAACGATAACCAACGTGTTAAAGCAGAGTTTCTGACTAGCAAATGTTAGCTGCTAACAAGATTTCTAAGCTGAAATCTGACAGTAACTTGAGGGATTTCATGGAGGAGATGAAACAGGGTTTAAGAGTTTTGGTGAAGTCTCAGGCCACGAGCAACACGTCATAAGTGGTATCTGTCGGCCTTGATGCTGGGGCGTCCTAGCTGGACATGCTCAGAGTGCCCTCATCTCTGGAGGGTGGGGGACGGTCCATTTACCAGTCGCTGTCCCCCAGGAAGGGACGCCTTGCCCTTGCCCCAGTCCCAGGCTTTCGGCGTTTCTGTCCTGGTCACTGCTCTGTTCTGAAAGCTGCTGTTCTAACCTAATCACATCACGAGAAAGTGTCTGAGTTTTCCTTAACACGTCAGTGGCTAGGCATCCACAGCAAATTCCCCCCAAACCAGGGGCAGAGCCACTGGGTCAAGGCCCCGCAGAGGAAGGTAGCGCAGGCACGGGCTGCTGCGACGGCCCCATGAGGAAAGGGAATTCAGGCAAACAGAAGCTCCTCTCCTAGCGGCATGTGGGTGCAGCCACATGAACCCCGGTCTGCTGATACATTGACTGGGTTGGGGACCTATCCACAAGCATGTGGGGGACAGCCTTTCACCCACCATGTACCCCCAACCTGGTGCTCCATCCAGGGAAGACTGGACATCATATGCTCAGGCCCCTCCTGGCCATGGTCTGGCCAGCTGGTCTGGTGTCGCAGGCTGGTAAATGCAGGACCTGGGTCTCACCTCAGACCTGCTGCGATCAGGTCCCCAGGAGCACTGATTAGAGTCTGCGATGTGTCCTTAGGTCACTTCTGAGGACGACTCTTTGGGGCTGTGCAGGCCCTGTGATCTGGGGATGATCTACTAGTAGAGTCAGCGGGGCTCCCTCGGGGAGTTGCCTCCTATTCTCATCACCTGCCCTCCAGCCTCCATCTCCTAGGCCAGGAAGTTTCCCTCTGCCCACTGTGTGTCCAGGTTTATCTGTCCTCCTAGGCCTGCTAATGGCGTCAGCATTTCTCCACCTGATGCCTGATGTGGGTCTCTCATTTCCACCTGCCCCAGTCTGACCAGGGCCTCACACAGAATCAACAGCGCTTGGGTGGGGAAGAGGGATAATTCATCAAGAGGCATCTCAGCACGTGACAGTGCGCATCTGACAGACGTGTGTTCTCAGTGTTTTCAATCGTTTCATAGTTTGTAGACTCCTAGAAACTCCTTGAGTCCACCTAGATCTTAGAACTATTTCTCTGTAGCGCCACCTGACTTAAACTGCCTCTGGCTTTGCTAACACTCAGCTCTAAAATGACCCATTCCTCCTGCGCCAGTGGAGCTGCGCAACCTGGCGGCTGGGAGCGTGAGCCTGAGGCCACACCAGCGAGGGACGCTGCACTTGTCTGTCTGTCTGGGGCTCCTGGGGTAAATGTAGCGATGTCACACCCAGTTCAGGGCGTACTTATGAGACCGAGGGAGGGAGCGTGTGCCAGCATTAAAGCACTGTCGGCATAAAGGAGAGCTTCTCTATTTCTCAGCGCGTTTGCCCACGGCATTGAACATTATGGAAGATTTGAATATGGATTCCCAGCGCTGGCAGAAGTGCACAAGTCTCAGCTGGACCCCATTCATAAAAGACACTTCTGCCTTAAGAACTTTCACTGATTATGTGAAGTCTGCTGGCGCTTCTGCTCTCTCTGGGGCACTGAGCCAGGGACCTGGAGTCTGTTGTGAGGTCGGTTATGGTCAAAAGCCCCCACAAGCCTTCACCCCGTCACTGAGGCTCCAACCTGAGGCTGGCTGGAGCTGGGGCGTTCTCAAGTGCCGCCGAGAGGCTCCTGGAGCCCCTCCCAACTGGACCCTCAGAAGCAGGGCGCAAGCGCACTTGGTGGACAGAAACCGAGACCCTTGTGCGACCACACCTGCAGGTAACGTGAGCTTTCAGGAGTCCAGTCGGGCGTCCACAGTGGTGAGATGGCCTCTGCTGTAGGGGGTTTGGTAACGAGAGCAAAAGGTGGACACACCTGCCAACTCCACAGCCATCACGCGCTCTGTTGTGTTGTAACGATCAGCAGCAGGACCGCGGGTGGGGAGGCCCAGGTCGCATCCCGGCCCCGTCCACCCAGGACCAGTGCTGCTTCCACAGGATGGGTCTCTGTGTTGTCCATGATCCCAGGCACGTCACAGCTACTGAGCCTATGTTATTACTTCTGCGGCCCCATCAGGAGGGGCCTCCTAGGCCCGCACCTCTGGCTATGAGGCTGTGGCTGGGCTGAAGCCCAGAGAAGGACCTGGTGGAAGCTGGTGGCTTTCCGCCCACCCCTGACCCCCGCAGGCCCCTGATATTACACAGCAGGACCATGGCCGTGGAATGCCAAGCTCGCTGCCACGTGTCCCCTGCTCAGTGCTGAAGTGTGCTGACTTCCCTGTGCCACACGACTGGGTTAGGAAACATGCCAGTTGGGCTAAATATGCCTGAGTCAATCAGCACCTGTCAGCAGACTAAGCACAGCGACCTGCCGCAGGGACGGCCTGGCCTGCTCAGGACATCACTTCATGACAGCTAATGACCCGGCCACGGCAGGAAGGTGTGTTTATGCAGAGACTTGACTTTTCACACATAAAGTGCACTCTCAGGAGACATGGTATCTTATGAAAACCTCGGCAAAGACAGCTTCTAAGGAGAAAAGGATTGCTCAGATGTGCAGACGACGGTGTCTCACAAATAAAACATAATAATAAGTTACCAGTTTCTGTAGACGACAGACTCTAGCATGGCTCTACGTCCACCAGTGTGGACAAGTGGGAAGACAGGCGCCCCGCACTGCAAGGACCCTAGCTGGTTATGTGGTCCTGTGCTGACCTCAACTTTTGTCTCCAGTTCCAGTCATATGACACTGGGATGGAGCCGCTTTGAAAATTAAGTGAAGCCAAACACATGTGCATATTTGCACACACATGCATGCACACACGAACTCGCACACATGCATACACATGTGCAGTGCACACATGCACAATGTTGAGTGCCCAGTACATAAATATTGGTTCCCCCTTCATTCTGCATTGTATGGGATAGAATCGAGATGAATAAATCAAGAAAAAGAAAATAGACACACCAGAAAGGAAGACAGAAAGGCGTTTGAAATCTGGCCAAGGGTAGGTCAAAATATTGATGAGGTAAAAGAAAAGTAGTTCCTTAAAGCTTCTTCAAATTGGAAATGAAACAATGTGGAATTCACTAGTTTTTGAGCTCTAGAGAATGAGCCTAAGTGATATCGGGATACAACTAAAGGCAAGCAACAAGCAGCTGGCTATACAACTGACATTAACAACTTTGCCAAGTAGGTACCACGTTGCTTTGAAAACGCGGTAGATTGGCAATACCGATATTTAAATGATATAAAACAGACACTGTGGCATTGAGTCTGAGACTGCAGCTTAGTCCATGTCGAGTCCCGGGACCCAGACTAGTGACTGGGGCCAGGGTGGGGTGGGGGACAACCAAAATGAACAAATCAATCAATAAAATGCCTCTTCCTCTCTCCCTTCCTTGCTCTGCATGTTCCTCTTCTGCCGGGCAGCAGCTCACTTCCCCTTCTGTCTCTTCCCCAAGTGGAGCAGGACTCAGCCTTCTCTGCAGGAACACTTCCCCTCACCCTTGCCGTTTTTAAAGCTCGTTTACTCTTCCATCAACAATGGTGCACGGCCACGTCACTGGAGGCCTCTGGCTACCGCTCTGCAGAACATCCTGCTAACCGTTTCATGAAATTAGGAGATGCAACAGGTAAAGACGCACAAATGTTGATGCGTTAGACAAACTGGGGACCGGGGAGCAAATCTGACAGACTAGAGACTTCATACCCCAAAGAAAAAGTTAGGAAAAATAAGTCTGGGCATATTTTGAGAGGACTCTGGAGCAGTCTGGACTTAGCACTCCAGGCATGACCAGTCGGGAGGAGTTGGGCTGTTTTCTTTGTTCACCAGGAGCATCACACCACAGTGGGCACACCCTTCGGAAGGAGGCGCTGGCTATAATTCTAGAAGACAGATTCAAAAAGGACTGAAGTCATGGTATTAGATGGGAGGTGGTGAAGCACTCAAACAGCAGATGATAACAACGTAGCAGACATGGGAAGAAAAGACCACAAGTGGAAAACGCCATGAAGACAGACTCGCCATGTCTCCCGGAGTGTAAGACAGCCTTACCTTCTCCAGCTAGGAAAGGTGAAACTGATTCACTTGACTGTGATAAGAAAAGGCAGCAATAAGTCGCTCAGTCTACATACCATAACCCATTTCAGCAGGTCTAAACACTAACAAACTTTTATTACCAATAAAACATTCGTGTTTCTAGGTATATTCTGAAAATCTCAAGAAACACTGAAGGAATCCAATATGATCTGAAGTGCTTAAATGTTGGATGCTGGTTGTTTGTTCAAATCGTATGCAAAAATGTAACCTCTTTTGCAGAGAGGGTTACTGCCTCCTCCAGAAAGTGCAGGAGAGCGACACCTGTACTAAGAGAAGAATCTGACCACGCCCACTGTGTGATTGAACAGGTATCTGTCCAGGCAACTCTGCCTGAGGTGTGTGCGGTGTGCACGCACAAAGACACACACACACAAACACGAGCACAGCCCCACAAGGGCTCCTGGGACTGAACTACACATGATCCCCTTCTTCAGTACTTTTCAGAAGAGATGCCTCATGTTTAATTACAACCTGGATGAAAGCGTGACCCCACGCAGTGCCCACATTTCCAAAGGACCCCACTGCTGCCTTCTCAGAGAACCGCCTGAGAAACAGGGTGGGTTTCGCCGGGGAGCACAGCCTCGGCTCACGTATTAAGTGCTGGAGACCACGTAACTTCTTATCCATTTTCTGTCACCTTCATCCCGGGGATCCATTTAGTACAAATAAAACACCGAGGACAACTAAAGAAGTAAAATGCTACACAAATGTCAGGGGCATTCCAGTATTTTGAAAAAAGAGCAGACTTTATTCCCCATAAACATTTTCTGAGGGAAGCGTAAACAGCAGGCTCTGAAAGCCATCACGATGTGAAGTGTGTCCACCAATATAAAACCCCAAAGCCCTAACATCATGATTCATTATGACATTCCTAAATCTCCTATCTTTTGGATGCTACCTCCTCAGGTACAAGTTTTTTTGCAGTTTTTAGTTCACTCCACATCTCAGCCTAAGGTGAGGTCTGTACAGGACTTACTGGAGTCTAGAAATAAAACACTTTTCACTTGAGGGAGAGAAATGTGAAAAGAAACCAATTTTGAAAAATGCTGATTAAAATGTATTTTTTCCACAATAATTTTCTGGCATTTATGACAAAGATCCTCTGATACTTACAATTTCCAGTGCATTTCACTCTTGGCTTTGCTGCAGCCCAAGGACATGAGAGGGTAGGCGTATTGATGTATCTCCGAGCAGTGAGGGAGCTGTTCTTCCAGACTGAAGCAATGCGTGTCTGAAAACCTCATGCATCAACAAAATCCAATGTTCTCGTACAGGTTTCATTTGGTAGCAAGAAGGCATCTAAGAGCAATGTTTAGATCCCAGCAGCATCTGTAAAAGAGAAGAGACAGACACTGAAATGATGGTTAAGAAATTCTGTAAGTTGCAAATGTACTTCCATCTTGTCCAGCTTCAGTGAATTCCAGTCACTGAGGCAAGGCCTCAGACTTCTAATGACCTGCAGGGACTATGTCATGGGCATTTCACAGCCCTTCCATCTGCACTCCCCTAGTTTTGCAAAAGCTCAGTTGCCAGGGATTTGCTGGAAGATTGGAGTAACATCTGATAGCAGATAAGATAGTAGGAAAAAAGGGATTTCAAAAGGGTAATTTAAGCTGTAATACTGGAAAGAAGGGCATTTCTAGGAGGGAGACGTTAGAAGCTTCAACAAACACTTAACATGCACCTGTCGTTTCCCTGCCTGACCCTGAAGTCAGCCATGCTCTGACTCAGTGGTAACTGGAAGCCTACACTCCTCTGCTAGGTCTCAAACGCCAAGAAAGCTCTTTGTAAGGCTGTATCAGCTATCTGAACCTGCCACCATCAGCTTGAACCACTTTCTGGGGTTTCAAACGAGAGAGAACTCACCTTCACCAATCCCCCTACACATAGGCATTGTTTTAACAACTGACTGAAAGTCCGCACATTTTGGACCTGGGGAGGCTTGACTTAGAAACCAGATCTCTGCCCAGACAGAACAACAGCTGCATTAATGAGGGTCACCCTGTGTTAAAGTTGGGGTCACCATACCTCATGATTTGATGGGGATCGTCTCAGTTTAGCACCACTGTCCCAGCGTCCCGACGGTTTGATATTCTGTCCGGGTTTCAATTACAGTTTGCTAGAAGTTAATTTGGGCGAACACGCCCCCCAAAAGTAGCTCCGAGTGCCCACTGCAGGGGGTGGGGGAGGGCTCCTCAACCGCACTGCATCCCCTTGCTGACCCTGCTGCTAGTCCAGTTGGTCCCAGCTTCATTCATCTAAAAATTATGGTAAATCTAGTTAAATCCCAGGTTCAGGAAGGGCGTGGAGGTCACTGAGACTCTAACGGCCTGGGGCCCCACAGTTAATTTCCTCACAAAATGTGCCCCATTTATTAAAGTTCCACAGTTGGGAGTTAATAAAACCTGAACTTACTTGAGGCCCACGTGGGGTCTCACTTTTCCTAAACAGGCTCCCTGCTCCCACGGAACCTTCTGGAAGGGGGGCCTAAGGCAGAAGGGCCAGGCCCAATGGTTTACGTGGAACATTTCGCGCGTTCCGGAACCTCCAAATTTCAGCAGACAGTCCGGAGGTGGCAGCGCGGTCAGCGCCATAAACAGGCCCAAACTCTAGGCAAAGCCCTGCATCCACAGACGGTGGTACTCAGCGACGCTTGGAACGTGAGTGCGCACGCGCGAGCGCGCACGCGCAAGCACGCAAGCACGCACGCACGCACGTGCACGCTGTTGTAAACGCGCCTGCTTTCGCTTTGTCTTTCGCGGCCCACGCAACTCTCGGGAGGCGTGTCCTGCGGGGCCTGGGGGCGGGGCATTGTTGCGTGCAGCCCGTCGCCCGCCCGCCTCGGAGGGACCTGCTCTCCCTCGTTTGTTCGGGCCCGCAGGGCAAATGCCTTTGTGCAGCCGCTGAAGCTCCGCAGCAGCTCTGGTGGCAGCCCCGCCAGGCATGCGCCTCTCCCCCTGCTCCGCAGATGTGGGCCTAGGAGTGTGGGGCTCAGGGTGCGGGGCAGCTGCAGCGCGGATGGGGCCAGCAGCGCCCGGTCCAGCCCTGACGTTGGACCCCGCGCTGGACTTGTCAGACGGCCGTTCGTGTCGGAAGGGAAACGATGCAGAGGCGGTAGCATCTGTCCTGGAAAATAAAGGTCATTGAGTCAAGGAGTCCACAACGACTTTTGCAGGAATTTGTGGTTGCATCCCAATCATTCATTAAAACATTGACGAAAGCGCACCATCTTCCAGAAGCTCGCCAGAACCGAGCTGCACTGTCCACAGCGAGGGCTCTGCCCCACCTGGCCCAGGCGGCAAGAACAGTACGGTGTTTCGGGTGGGGAGGTAGGTAGGTATTGCTCTTCTAAGCAGTAACACCTTTTAACTTTGCACAAAAGATATAGGTATTCTTTGAAGGAATGGAGTGTGTGAAATTTTCCTGCTTGTGGGCCTTTTTGAGTTTGTCAAGACAAGTCAAGATATAAGGTCAGACACAAATAGCAGAAGTCTGAAGTTCAGCCATTAGCTAGATGTTCCCCTTGCTGTGTGTGACATGCTTCCTTGTTGGCATGGCCAGCATTTTTGTCCAGAGAAACCAACCGGGATTTTCCTCTCCCTGCCAGGATCCCAGTGCCTTCACATCCCCAGAACTGGGGGTGCAAGTTGCAAGTGCGCTCAGCTGACCCGCTGCAGCGGAAATCCTAGTACACTGAGGCCATACCAGGAACTTCCAGAGAGTGGTCTGGAAGTGGCCTTGCTCACTTCTGAAATCCAGACTCAGGAGGAACGGCAGATGCAGAGACCTGAGGAGGGGAAGGGATGGCCCTGGCTTGTGTGAGTTTCCTCCTGTGAAACAGAATGGTGTGGGACTCTGGCCCTTTTCAGGGCCTCCTTTTCCATCACTTTTCAGGCTTAGGAACTTTCTGTTGCTGCGGAAGTGGGAATTCTGAAGGTGCCAACTGGCGTGCACCGTGTATGCTTTGGAACTGTTCCGTTGTCCATGGCCCAGTGAAGCCACAGCAGGGCGGGGCAAACAGAAGCACGCACTTGTCAGTTATTTTTCAGAACAGTCCATCATGGACTGGGGGGCCTGGGGGAGCCGATCAGCGATACTGATACTGGTGAGAATTCTTTAGGCTTTAAAACATCCTCAAAAAGGGCCAAAGTCCACCTGGCTGGAGCCCATTTGTAGCTGCACAAAGAAGCCAGTTTCTCCTTACCGCACCCCTTCCTTATTACAGTGTCTGAGCACGTTAACTTTCACATCCTTTGGCATCTGGACAGATCCACATTGACCATAAATGGTGTGAAAAGAGGTGGCAGCCTTTTCCAGGAAATCTGCACCTATTCCCAGAAAATAGTATCATAACTCCACCTTGTAACTACACCATCCCTACCTCCCAGGACCCTGAATTTATATAAACCCAGTGCCCTGGCCAACACGTGGGTTTCTCACTAGGAGGGCTCCCCAGCCCCATCGCTCTGTTTAAACTTTCTTTCCCTTCAGATTGTCAGCATTTGAATCTTCATTTTCTTCTTGAAGTGAGGGTCTCAAGGACCCCTCCCACTGACAGTACAAACACCACAGTCAAGCTTTTGCCTTGCTCTCCAATCTTGAAGACCCACAACTCTCACACAATTGCAGAGCACCCCCCCACACACCCCCCACCGAGTGTGGTAGAAGACCTTTTCCCTGACCCCAATGCAAGTTAGTCTGCCAGGAATTTTCCACGGTACTACGGAGGCTGTAGCTATGTCCAAGCACAAGCATCACCTCCCCACTCTGCGGCTGTACATAACTGTTGAGTTGCCAGTAAAAAATCACATGTGGCCAAGGAGGTGAATCTCTACCTCAGAGTATAAAGGGAGCTCCCTTTAACCCCCCGTTGCTCAGCTTTGGATAACAATACCCCTGAGCCACTACCGGTACAGTAAAGTGCTTTTTCTCTACTTGAGTGCTCAGCTGTCCGTCTTCTACCGCCTGGAGGCACTGCCATAACAAGAGGAATAAGGGGAAAGGACTTGCTAGTTGCTGAAGGAACACCTTGAGAAAAGATGTGCAGTGCTCTGTTCTTGGGGTCACAACTCAGTTTCGAACCCCATGTCCTGTGTGCCTGACCCCAGGAGAGGCACGAGCCACACCCTCGCCTCTGCCAGAATCCTGGCATCTTTGGTGAGGACTGCCGCAGGGCATCCCAAATGGACCCCAGGCTGCGGGGCACCCCCCGACCTGGCTCTTCTCATCAGGGTGCAGAAAGTCAGCCCAGGCAGCAAAGTTGAACACAGGAAAGAGATGGGCTGAAGCTGCTGAGACTAATGACCCCATATGGGCTGGGACCCCGCTGAGTGATTCAGGAGAGCGCTCTTCAGAGATTCAGATCTGAGGGCTTCCACCCACCCTCACTCCCAGGTGCATATTTCACTGCAAACTATCAACTTTGATTTCTTGGCTTATTTTGCTTTTGCATTTGTTATAACCAAATATTTGCATTTCAAATACCCAAAAAAAAAGTAAATAAATAAATAACACAGGTCCTCAGCTCATTTTAAATGAGATTCTAGGTTTTTATAATGCAAATTTCTCCTGTGTTCCAGCATGCTAGTCAGGAAATGTCAGTGATTCAAAATGATTCCAGCTTTTTTATTTTTGCAGAGAGTTGATCATGTTCTACTCCCTTTGGACTCGGCTTTCTTTTCCCCAAGGTTGAGTTACACTCAGCTAAAGATGAGGGAATTTTAAAACCTGAACTCTTTGTAAATTGGGACTCACTTGCCAATGAAAGCCATATGTCATCTCAAATTCTGATCTTAATCAGTAGTTTCAACCTTTTCCCCAAGTAGACCTCTACAAGAATCCATCAGCTATCCTCAAGTCTCATCAGCATAACTGTGGGCTCTAGGGATTGAGTCCCCATTCGCCATTGCCACTAACTAGCTGGGTGACCTTGACTGCTTCCTTCATTTATCTGATCCTCTCCTTTGGCTTCTGTGAAGCTTAAATCAACTAAGACAGGAGAATGCATTGTTTAAAGGCTAAAATGGGAGGCGTACTCAATAAATAACCTAACATTCATTATCCTTCCCCCAAGTTTCAAAGAAACCGAACTTCGTTTACCGAGGACTGAAAAGTCCCAGCACCAGACTCATGGGAAGGCAAGATCCATAGAGAGTAAGGCAACACCTTCAAAGATTTGAGACAAGATTTTTAACCTAAAACTCTCCATCCAGCCAAATAATGCACAACGCTTGTTAAAGCCACAGTCAGAGACCCTGGTTACCCGGCTGATGCAGGAGGAGGCCTCAGGTATGGAAAACGTGGGCCTCCCTGGGGGACGGGGCTGGTGAGAGTGCGGTGTAGATCTGTCTTGGTTGCGTGATCTGGGGACACTGCCAGGAAGCAGCGCTTGCTTTGACTGGGGTGCTGTAGGAGCTGAGGATGTGCCCGTCATTAAGGACCTCGGTTTTGATCTCGAAGCTGGGAGGATGGAGCAGACCCCAGGGGTGGGAAGCAGCTGTGTCTTGGAGAAAGCAGAGTGGACTGCTGCACGATTTGCTGATCTCTGTGCTCAGACCCGATTATGGGGTCATCCTGATTTTCAGGAGCTTGTCACATTAGTGGGGTGCAGCCCTACCAGCCCAGGCCATCAGGCGAATGCTCCCCGACATGCGAGGACAGACGATTCACCTTACAGACGCCCTTTCCTGAGACGCTCCCTAAGGATGTGCTAAAGCAAAACCAATGGGCAGAACCGAGATAAAGGACCCTGGCAATGTGGGCACCAAGCCGGGACAGCTGGGCACTTGTTCTCAGAGCCCAGCCAGACTGATCAGAGAGCAAGAGGGATAGCAGGAGAGAAGAGATAGAGGCAAGACGTGAATCACTGGGAGGGAACAGGGCTGAGGGCACGAGGCTGCTGGACTTTCAGACAGAACCAGAAATCAAAGGGAGCTGGATACAAACATAATTCTAGCTAGACTCGAGATGGTTAAACATCGCAAACGCTTTTTATTAACCTCTATTAGAAATAATCTCTAGGGAATGATCAGAAAATGTCAATGTGAGCAATAAAGTGTGGGCATTTTCAACCTTGACAATATAAAATTCAAGATCAGATGACAGAAGCCCACGGGAAGAAAAGGGAGAAATGTGGAAGGAGTGGTAGAGTTAGTAACACCAACTCAGGAAAAATATCCAAGATGATCCGACGGAGTTAGAGGTGACTGTTATCCAAGTATTCAGTTTCACCAAGCACCAATAAAGGCAGAATCCAGCAAACCTCAGGGCATGTAGTGGTGGGGCAGCAGGTGGGGCAGCAGGTGGGGAAAGAATGACCTCTGGTGGGACCGCTGACTTCTCAGCTGGGAGAGAACCAGCAGGAGCCCAGAGTCACTGTCTCCTAGTGGCAGGTGTAGCAACAAAAGGGACAAAACTGGTGGCAGCTCTTCTTCCTAATTTGCTCTTTTCTGTTTACAGTGAAATACACTTGAAACCTCTGTAATGCTACGATGCACTCTTGTCAATAAAGTTAATTTAAAATAAATAATAAATAATTTTTTTCTGTTTGACTTTCTCAAACACAAATTATTTTAAAGTTACTTTAAAAGTAAAAGATGTAATGGAAAATTGAGCATGGTCCCTGCTCATTACCTATAATTGAATATATTACTCAGGTTAAACGTAAGAAAAATAGAGCTTAGAATCAAAATCCTAGTAGTAACTTTTTGTTTATAGCATCTTCACGGTGCAAACACAGGACATGTTTTTGAAAACTGAATGCAGTGGTCCAGCGTCTGGACCCCTCAGGCTATTCCTGTGGTGGGAAGCTACTTAATTCCACTGACAGCAAGGCGAGTGACTTCTGCCAGAAAATTCCCCTGCACATTCACCTGAGCCCCTGAATTCTCTGAGCTGGGCCCGGGCGGATCTCACGCCACAGCACAGAGTGGAGAGCCCGCCGGGAGCGCAGACGTGGCCGGAGGGAGCGGCAGGGGCCTCTAGGGAGAGAACGCAGAGGAGGGAGAGGTGGGTGCAGCTCGGCTGGGGGCACGTGAAGCGCGGGACGTAGACTGCACTTCCAAAGTTGCTATTCAGAATTATATTTCTAAGGTTTTATATGATAAAAGGAACTGGAAAAAATGAACCTTCCAATAAAATAATGTTTTAAAAAGTGAACATTAAATCAGATGTTATGAAATTTCAGAGGAAACATCATAAAACTGAAGCAATTATGTTATAATCTTCAAAAAGATGAGAAATGTTGCTTTCCAAATAATACAGCCAAACAGGAGAAAGTCTCACTTCAAATAAAACATGACTCAGTATAGTGTATAAAGGATAAAACACTATCATTGCTGCTATAGCACATGTATGATAAATAGTTTCATGGATTTATAAATAAAGTTTGCCATCGAGTCATTTTTTTTTTTTTTAGCATTTTGTAAGATTAATCCTGACTCTGGTGAGCAGGGGGCAGTCCACAAATCAGCACTTTAAGACTCTGTTCAGGTTCTCCGGATGGGCTTGAAAAGGGGTTTGGTGGGCTAGCAAGTGAATTATAGCACAGTCACTGGGGTGACTGACCAGAAACCAAAGCCGATTCAATCTCCCTGCAAGCACAGGTCACATGGTCTCCCCGCTAGTCATCAAGCACACTGGCCTTATGTCTGCAGTGGATGGGCCTTGGATTTTGGTAGCCATACCATTGTTTAGGGTTAAAAAACAATTTCAAGTAGGCAGGCTTCCAGCAAAAAGTGGTTAAATCTACATTTATCAAGAGAAATGTCCCGGTTTTGCCCTGTCTTTCTCTTTACAGATGGAATGCAGGTAAAAGGAAGAGAGTTAAAGACCCCTCCAGCTGTGAAAGGAATTCCAGAAGAGGGACAACACATGGGTAGGCTGATGATATTTCCTAGAGACAAAAATGGAATGAGGTGGGGTGCTTTTAACCAGTCCAAGAAGGCGATCTGCTAGGAGCCCAGTCTCGCCTCCTCCAGAACGACTAGAAGGCACCGCCTTAGTAGACACAGACGCAGAGGAAGAAAAGACCAGCAACTGCAGAGGCAGCAGCAGCATTTAACGTCACAAAGCGTAGGTAAAAAGGTCCAGTTTGAGCACCACACCATCTCAGGATTCTGAGCCCCAGGGGAAGAAGGTCATCGAAGAGGGGCTGGAACCTTGGGCCAAGCCAGCTATCCTGGAGATTAACAAAACAAAACAAAATAACTTATTCCAGCATCAGAGAACAGGACCAGTGGGATCACAGTCGCTGAGCCAAGGACGGTGAGTCTGGGCACAAGATGGGGGGAGGACCAGGGTCAGTCAGCTGGAGCTTCTGGGACGTTCTGCACAGGACAATGCCACTGCCAGAAGGCAGGTGAGGGAAACACCTCTCCCCCACTGCTGCTGCAGGACCACCCACCAGATGTCCCACCCTCCAGGCCAATAGGCACCAGAAACAGCATCTCTGGGATGAGTGTTCCTGGAGGGAGAAAGCCTTCCACAGGGAGGAACCTTCAGCAGTTAGTGACACACTGTGGGTGGCGGTGGAACTGCAACCTGCTTGTCTGCTGTGGCCAAAAGAATGCTCAGGTGGTCTTTCTCATTGAGGATGTGATGCTGGAGGAAGGCTCAGCATCCCCCACAAGAACTCCTACCTCACGGGTGAGACTCTCAGGCTGCAATGCAGAGTCCACCTCAGAGACTCGACAGTTCTGACCAGTGGGGAAGTCACACAACAAATTCCCAGCGTTCAAACCATGATCCAGATGTATGTGGTATAAGACGACATGCTAACTTAAGGCGATCACTTCATGGAACCTAACCCATAAAAATTAAAACAATGTCAAACAGAGCAAAGATACATAGAAATATGTGCAAACTGATGAATCCAATTAAAACCTCACGGGAAAATACGAATGCAACAGATACGCAAACAATCTCAGGATGAATTTAGGGTGAAAAACATACTCATGGAAACTAAGAAAATAATGGAGGAAGAAAAAGGGAACAATAAAAAAGAGAGACGAAGTGAAGCAAGATATCAAAGAAATGAAGAAGATGATAATTGAACTAAAGAATTCATTCAAGGGATTCAGAATAGGATGGATGAAGTCCTCAGTATAATCAGGGAGATAGAAGATAGGGCAGAGGAATACACCCAAGCAAATCAGCAAAGAGAAAAAAGACTGTAGAGTAACAAAGACAAATCAGCAAAGAGAAAAAAGACTGTAGAGTAACAAAGACAACATATGAAAGCTATGGGATACTATCAAAAGGAATAGCATTTGCATTCTAGGAGTCCCAGAAGGAGAAGAGAGAGAGAAGGGGGCAGAAACTATACTGGAAGAAATAATAATTGAGAATTTCCCTAACGTGGGAAATGAAGCAAGTCTCCAGACCCAGGAATCTTAAAGAGTGGCAAACAAAACCAAACAGACCTATAACACACACCGTCATCAAAACATCAAAAATACAAGATGAAGAATGTTTAAATCAGTTTGGGAAAAATGAGTCACATACCAAGGAGCCCAATAAGATTGTCCATGGATTTCTCAGCTATAACTCTACAGGCCAGAAGGGAATGGCATGATATATTCAAAGTGCTAAATGAAAAGGATTTCTAAACTAGGATTCTCTACCCTACGAGATTACCATTTAGAATTGAAGAAATGATAAAAATCTTTTCAGATAAGCAAAAGTTAAAGGAATTCATCACCACAAAACCAGCTCTGCAAAAAATACTAAAGGAAGCTCTATAAACTGTAAAGAAAGTTCACTTAAAATTAGCAAGACAGCAAAATATAAAAAGTGGGGAGGAGAATAAAAATATGTATGGTTAGAATGAGTATAAGATAGATTGCTTTCCAATGAAAAAAGGGAATATACATAGAATGCTTAACACATACCTCAGGGTAACCTCGTAACACATCTCCAGGGGAAAAACAAAGATGAAAACAAAAAGGGAAAGCAATAAAAACATAACTACATTCAATCCACCAAAGAGAAAGAGAAAAACAAAGGCAGTGTCTGAAACAACACCTACAAAACAAATTACAAAAAAGCAAAAATGTTACATATGAATAATCACCCTAAACATTAATGGACTGAACCCACCAAATGACTCAGAGAAGCCGAATGGATTAAAAAGCATAACCCAGTGTTCTGCTGCATTCAGGAAACTCACCTTCTCTAAAATGATAAACAGGCTCAAAGTGGCAACCAAAAAAAAGAAAAGAAAAAAGAAAGCAGGAGCAGCTACACTTCTGTCAGATGAAGCAGACTTCCAACTCAAAAATATAACAAAAGGAAGAGATGGACATTATATAATGATTAAAGAGTCAATCCAGCAAGAAGACATAACACTACTTAGAAACGTGTATGCACCAAAATGATGGGAAATAAAAACACAACTAAACAAGTGGGACTACATCAACCTAAAAAACTTCACAGTGAAAGAAAATATCACCAAAACAAACAGAAAACCTACTGATATCCAAAATATACAAAGAACTCACAACATTCAGTAATAAAAAAAAAAAAAAGGCAGAAGAGCTGGAAAGACATTTTTCCAAAGAAAACATTCGGATGGCGAACAGGCTCCTTCCTCCTTGCTGGCTATCAGGGAAATGCAAATCAAAACAACAATGAGATATCACCTCACATCTGTGTGATAAAGCTATTACCCAAAAGTCTGGAAATGACAAATGCTGGCGAGGATGTGGAGAAAAGGGACACTTTTACACCATTAGTGGGAGTACAAATTGGTGCAACCTCTATGGAAAACAGTGTGGAGATTCCTCAAAAAGTTGAAGATGGAAATATCATGATCCTGCCCTCCCCGCGCCGGGTATTTACCCGAAAGAAACAAAACCGCTCATCCGCAGAGATGTATGCGCCCCCACGTTTACTGCAGCTCCAGTCACAATCGCCAAGGAGCTGGAAATACCTAAGCGCCCATTATCAGATGAATGGATAAAGAAGATGTGGTGCAAATACACAACGGAATACTACTCAGCTCTTAGAAGAGATGAAGTGAACGAAACAAAGAACAGACCAAACACAATCACCGCTTGGACACTGGCCGCAGAGCCGAGGTCACCAGCGGGGACTGGCAGGCGGGTGGGGCGCGCTGACCTACATTGAGGAATGGGAAAACTGCACAAATGGGGAACCGACGCAAACTGAGTTTATTTTAATTTGTAAAACAAAATTACCTCAATAAAATACTCAATTAAAACCAAAAAACGGGACAGGGCTTTGGCCCCCTCCACAGAGCAACTCAACTACTGTCTTTGCCCCACATTAAAGCAGCGCTGGCTTGTTAAAAACAGGGCAGAATTGTTGGGAAATATGAAAACGGCACTGTCCCACTTAAAATGGTATGTGTGGTGAGCCTACACGTGGGTCACAGGCTCTCTGCGGAGGGACAGGAGCAAAATGGCTCAGGCTCTGCGGCCGGCTGCTGGAATGGAAAACTCACCTGCTCTGCCGAGTGTAGCCAAGTGTGAGCCTTCTTCGCACCGCTCATGTTTCTAAGGGGATGGGACCCGACAGTAGTGAGGAGTACAACACAAAGCCCCGCTGTACTGAGAAAGGAGCCAGTGCAGGTGACACGTCCTCAGCACTCAGCACCTTGAGTCACACTGTGAACGAGGGGACTCGGCGGCACATTCTTGCAGAGATGGCCTAAGGACGCTCACTGTCTAGAAGGCACTTTTCCGCAGAGACAGGAGTTGCACAAATTCAGGATTCTTCCAAGCTATTTATGAAATCTTGACTTCCCCACACAACCACCTGAATGCCAAATAAAAATGTGGTCCTCCGGCCAATTTTGCGATTTTGGTGTGAAGATCTGGCATTTCCCTCAAGAACTCAGTCCAGTATAATTAATACCTGACACGTCCATGAAAACCCGATCAACAGCGGAGACGGAAAACAGTCAATAGGAGATGGCGTGTGGCACATGCTACTGACCGTGAAGTGGGGGAATTAACTAGTGCAAATGTTACTCGGATAAGAAGTTAAAGATGAAAGATCAATAAATATTACCTAATTTTACCCGCAAATGATTAATGCTCCTAAGGGCCATGTGTGTTTACGTGTACTACGGCACATACTCGCTTTGGATGTGAACACAGTGGGTTTTCCTGTGTCTGATCATCAGCTATTCCAACGAGCCCTCCTCCACGGAAGACAGTGAGGCCCAGGAGCTGTCCCTGCGTCTGCTTGTCTTAAAGGAGGGACGCTGAGGCTGGGGCCAGGTGGGTGCTGAGCAAAGTCTGCCTTTCCCTAAACAAGCACAGCCGGCCTGGGCCTTGGTGCCGGTCTCACCCACGTCCCACCCATGGTCCACGTGGACGGGAGCCCCACTGCCACGGGGCGAGCACAGCAGGACCAGCCACCTGCTTCCCAGCGGCACTCTAGCCGGCAGAGACTGACCTTTGCTTTCTAGCAAAGTGCTCAGAACACGATGGCAACTCTAAACAGTCAACAATGCATTTCTCAGATCTGTGGTTAGTCAGCTGCAAGACCACCAACTCTATAAAATGGACATTCAAAGGTCATTTCTCTCTTCTTTGTGTTTAACGGTCCCAGGTTGCAGGACTTCAATCCTAGGAGTGGTCTCTACCGCGTGGACACGCAGTAGAGCCAGTGACTCAGCTGGCAGCCACTTAGAGGGAGGACAGAGACAGGACTGCTTCGCAGCCCGCTCATCAGTCACCAGGAGGGCTGGCCAGAGCTGCCAGAGCGCCTGAGGGGGCGCAGTTGTTGGGGTGGCGGAGTGCCCCCCTTTCCAGATGTGGTTTGGGGGGATGTGTGCTTCCGCTTTCCTGGGTGAAGTGGCAGGCTGCCCGTGTGTCTCTCCAGGCTGCCGGCGTGTTGTTCTCTGCAGCTGGAGTGGGGAGAGAGTGACTACAGGAAAACTGAAATACGAGGCAGGTGGAAATGAACTGGAGCATGCACATTTCAGTGTTTTTAAAGCATTTTTAAAAAAATCAGTATTTGATCAGAGCTTTCAATATTCTTCAGAGCTAATTGTCGGTTCTCTAGCGAGTGCTCAGTAACAGGAACAGTCCACGTCCTCCTGGAGCGTGCTACCACCGGAGCCTGGCGCTGCCACCGGCCTGCGGACCCACTTGCCGCCTCCAGCCTCGTCTCAGGGGCGGCTGCTCCACAACTGCAGTGACATCTGGTGTCCTAACATTTTTCAGTGTTGGCTCTTCTTTGTATGTAGTAATAGCTCACTGGCCACCTAGTGCTTTAAGTTAGTTACTGAAATGCCTTGATTAAATGAAAAAGAATTCCTTAGGTTGTTTAGGTGGTTACTCTGCTGTCAATATTCTAAAGCCATAAGATGCCTCTTTAGTTATTAACTAGTTAGTTCAGTGATAACTGCTCAGCTGGGACTGGATCCAGAAAAATGACGACGACGACGACGACGAACATTCCTCTTCATTTCCACATGTACTTGCTCCATTTTCCTGCAGATCAGCTCTCTCCCAGACTCGAGCCAGAGAGCATGACTCTAAAATGAAACGCTCGTGACTGGGTGTGGGAGGGAAAAGACTAAAATTAGAGCGACCAGCAAGCTCTAATATTAGGGATTTATTTTGAAAATGCCAATTCTCATGAGAACAAACAGGCACTTCTCTAAAAATGAGTTTACTTATTTAGTATGTTGAAGTTCTGTCCATCTTAAGAGGAGAAGTAACTGGCCTTCCACATCGTTTTTGAGGAGGTACAGTCAGATACAGATTGGCACCCTAAGTGAGTCACTACAAATTCACCAACAGCCCAATTCAGAAGAAAAGTATTCGTCCACTTACATGTGTGGGAAGAAAACTAGTATTTGATCGAAAGAGAGTAGAGACTGACCAGGACAGGGGAGGGTGAAAATCAGGAGCCCTGGACACAGCTTGAAGAGTCTGCTGGTAGCTCCAGCGCCTCCCCATCTCCCCGTCTTTCAACCAGACGATGGTTAACACACGACAAAGCAGTACCCGCAGTGCACGTCGACCCGTGGATGGGCGCGCGTCACCATGACAACTGGCGTTGCTTAAGCACAGCTCTGCCCATAAGTAACCAAATGAGCTGCAGCCCAGCCTGTGTCCCCCCTGGCCGTCCCTGGTGTGTGGCTCCACCGCAGGTAGAATGCAGTCATAAGCAACGTGAGAACAGCAGCGTGTGCCTGCGCGGCCTGTCAGTCAGCTCCTGGCGTGAGCAGCACCACTTGTGCAACCCACCACTTTAACTTCTGCCTTCCAAACGCTGTTCCGTTTGGCTCATCCTTTTGGAGTATTTTGGATCATCATTCTTGGAAGATCATCCCCAAATAGCATTCCCACCCCCACCAACTCCTCCTTATGATAAAATTGCTAAGAAAACAACTTAAAGTAAATTGCAGTAACTTTTTAAGAGCAGGGATGCTGCCACAACAAGGCATTCAAACGGAGAGCACCCCATCAGCCAGTGGGCCTGCTCTTCTCGTCACAGCACTGCCTGCAGAGCGAGGCACTCGCAGGGTGCAGGACGCTGCTCAGAGATGTGGACACTGCCCACTTCTAACCCCAGGCCTCTGCTGGGGGCACCACGGGCCCCATGCTGGGACCCACCAGCCGGGAGACCCTGGGAGACTCTGGTTATGAGTCCCGATCCTGCCTTCCAACACTAGCACCTGCCTCTTTATCATTTCTACATTGTGGAATTTCTGCATAAGACTTTGTTATAAAAGACATTGAGTGTTTTAAAGTCTGAAAACGACAAACGAAGCAACAGCTGGGGCATCCTTGTCTCGTTCTTTCTTCAGCAGCAAGCGTGGTGTTGTCTGTCCACGCCTTGGATGGCACCATTACTTCAGGCGTGGAGTCCTCCACTCTCAGCAGGCTCAGCAGTCCAGCTAGTAGGCCGTCGGGGGGACCGTCCAACGGCAGCCGTGACCTGGCCGCAGTCCTACCCAATGTGCAGCACCACCTGCTCCCTTCCCAGCAGGCTGTTCTCGTCTAGGAGAAGCCGGCCTTCTCGGCTATCTGCTCCTTCACTGGACCAAACTGCTGAGCAGTGCTGGGCGAGGGCCTAGTGGACGCCAGGGTGGCCGTGTGTCCAGAGAGTCACATTTCACCCTCAACTCCACACAGATACCGCTGATGCCTCCTGTGGGTGGAAGCGGGTGGGCTGGTGTGGGCCTGGCTCTGACCCACCGGGTGGGCTGACGTGTACCTGTGGGGACCTCCTGCCAGCTCCTGCCTTGTAGCCTCCTCAGATATCACCACTTGCTAAAGGTGATCTTTCTCTTTCACGAGTCAGAGGCCTGGGATGGGTCTGCCAGGTACCCGATGTGAACAAGACCCTTGGCTCCTCAAAAGGCACAGGGGGACGGGTGGATGCGGCCTGAGCCCTGGTTACAGCTCCGTCAGCTTCCCAAGGGGGCGCTGTGCTGCCCTCGCTGCCCCAGGAGTCAGCCGTCATGGGGCAGTTGTGGCCTCTGACCCTGTGGGCAGGATGGGCTTGCATTTCAGTGTCACTGTCCCGAAGCGCCCACCCTTACAGTTAGCCAGTCTCGAGTGCCTCCTTTTGCATCTGTATTTCAAGGCACACACGGTGTTTTACCTGCGGCTCTCAGACTGCAGGCCGTTCCCCTTCCCGTCTCTCTCTGCGGGGCCCCTGTGAGTGTGTAAGCCGCGAGCCCACCAGCAGTGCCAGTTCACAGACGCTTCCGTCTCCTATCTACACACCTGCCGCAAGGCTGCTGAAGTCCCAAAGGGCCCGCACAGGGAGCCCGGCGCCCTGCTGGTCAGGATGGGGCTCTGTGCCCACTCAGGCTAGGATGGGGTGTCAGACTGGACAAAGGAAACGAGCAGCCACAAACACTGGTTTCGTGTCTGTCTGAAACACTACATCTGATGTCAAAATAATTAACGTGCTGCTTTCATCAAATCCAGGTAAATCTAAGACACATAAAATGTGTTTCACCAGCTAACGAGCCAAATCAGACAGAAACAGACATTCTTTCAGACAAGACTGGTGGCTGCCAGAGGGGCACGCGAAGCTGTCACTTTTGGGTTAGGGGAGACTTGGACTGTCATGGTGACTTAATGTGGTACCTGCAGAGGTGGATCTGAAATGACCCACACCTTAAACCTGTATCATCTTATGATACAAGGCTCCTGCAATAAAGCTAAAAACAGTGAACCGTTCCTGCCTTCATGTGCTTTGTAATGAAAGGGCTTACTGACAAGCCGTGTGTCTCGTCCCCACAGTGGCACCACGGAGTCGTCTTTAACACCAGCGCAGCGCATGGAGGACACAGCCAGTAAGGCAGGCTGAAGGCAGAAGGACCGGAGCTGGTAGGTTACGGCAAAGTGACCTGTTGGTGGCGTCACGTGAACAAAAAAGAAGAAACTGTTCACGTGTCAAATGTCCCATGTTCTGAGCGTGCTTGCCGTGAACCAGACACAGAGGGGACCATGATGTTGAGCAGAGTCGACGGGGCCACAGGCAGACCATCAAATACTGGTAGTACTGAGTTCTGTGAACACAGGGAAACGCTTTCACAAACTCCTTCTGACTCCAGTTACGGGTCAGACACAGCACTGCTGACGAGACGACATCGCAACCGCAAGAAAACACTAAACAGAACTCACTGGGTAAACAGCTATTCCATGTCAAGCAAACATCACGTGCAGAGGCCATCTGTGCAAGACCACTCACTGAAGCAGCAGGCAAGTGGTCTGCAGGCTGGAGAGAAGGGGATCGCAGGCCGGGCGGGAGGAGGCGGGGAGAGAGAGAGAGAGAGAGAGAGAGAGAGAGAGAGAGAGAGAGAGAGAGAGAGAGAGAGAGAGAGAGAGAGAGAGAGAGAGAGAGAGAGAGAGAGAGAGAGAGAGAGAGAGAGAGA
>RJWH01007217.1:0-36713 GCA_004363575.1 Solenodon paradoxus | reverse complement strand
ACAGTGCAGCGTCACCTGCCCGCCGAGGGCCACCACCGCGCTGGGCCTGGCCAGGAGCGACGGCTTCTCGTAGACACCTGGGAGAGGAGAGGACGCGTGTTGACAGACCGCGCTGGCATCTCGACGGTGGGGCGGCACGGCCCTCAGCTGCTCAGCAGCCAGGGAACCCGTCTCTCTCCATCCCAGAGACCCCCGTCCCCACCGACGACTCCAGGCGGGGAAGGCGCCACATGCCAGCGTCCAAGCCCGGTTCCGCACACGCGAGGCTATGTGGCTCCTCGGAACAGCCTTCCTGTGTCCCCGTCTCCCCACAGAAGACGGGACGGTGCACCCTGGCGGCTCAGGCAGCCAGGACACGACCACGTAAAGCCCTAGGACTGGTCGGAGACCCGGGGCCGAGCGGGGAAACTTGGCCAGACCACAGATTGGTAATCACGCTTCTTTGTCCTCTCTCTCCCTTCCATCCTGCCTGCCTCTCCCTCCCGGGGGAAAAAACACACAAAGCAAAACAAAAAGCTGTGACTTATATTCAAATTGTTAAGCCTCTAGCGGAAAATCCTTGGGTGGGGAGGCAGGGAGAGAACACAGGAACAGCTGGATGAGACTCCGTGTGTAACCAAACGCCCGCGTCAGGTATGCTCCCTGCTCGTGACATCTGTCAGGTCCCTCCTCACTGGTCCTGTGAGTTCGCCCCTCTGAATTTTGAAGTGGAACCAAGCTTCTGTGCTAAAGGACGCTGAGACCCTGTGACCACGAGGGGCAGAGCTGATGTGGGCATTGGAGTCTGGCTCCAGGTCTCGGTGTCAGAGCTTGCCTGGCACTCGCAGCGACAAGAACTGCCCGATAACTGGGGCCATGTCTTCAGTCTGGTGTTTTCCCTAAGCCGCTATCCCCCCGGGAGGAAAGGAGAGACAGGTGTGGAGATAAGTGGGCACCTGTGTGGCATATGATTCCAATAGGGGTGCAACTCGGAACAGGACGAGAGAAGTGCTCACCGGGAGCACCCGAAGCTGTGAGGGGGTCCCCACCACGCAACCTGCTGGACCAGGTACCACAGGAGCAGAAAGTGGTCACTCTCCTTGGATGCAAAATGTTAAGGGGTACCAAAAAAAAAACAAAAAACAAAAAAGGCTCAGTAGTCAAGATTAAAAAATAGTGCGAATTTAGGCTTTTTTCGTTCTGTTTCTGCCCCTGCACCAGCCCTGGGTCTGTGGCGTTCGTGGTCTGCGTCTTAGCTGCCTGAGCCACCAAAGGGGACAGAAAGTACCGTTGTTTAATCTAAAGGAATGCAGACGCCTTGACTGCGAACATTTTAACACAGTCCACGGCGCCTGGGAGCCTCTGGTTGAAACCTGGGGTGAAGGGAAGACGTGAGCCCGGATTCACGCTCTCGTGAGCTTTCGATGGAAATCGCATCCGCTGACAACTCAGGTGTTGCAGCGAGTTCTTCTCGAATGAACTTCCACACTATTAACGTAGCGGGGGGCGCGGTACTGAAACATTTAAAAGTGGGCTATTAAAACTCACAATGTTATTTAACTACCTGTCGCCCCAAAAAACAAAACAGAACAGAATTTGTTACCATTGTTTTCATTTTACTCTCCTGGTTTGTTTGGGTGCAAGCTCATCACTTTTTTCAAAATCTGCTTTGGAAAATAGCCATTTAAAATGCATCTCAAAGAAAAACATAACTTGAGGACATTTTCTTACACCCCAAAAAATAAAAAATGAAAGTAGAACGGGTTAGGACATAATGGAGGGGACACATTTTCCTGCCACCTCAGACCCGGCTGTGGTTTGACATGGAGTTGTCTGTCCTGTCTTCACTTCAAATTGTGAACTTTTAGTCACTGTAGATGTTTTTGCATTAATTTTTATTGGTTTTAAACATTGTTTTCACATAGGATTATGTTGATGGTTGATTTTCAGAAAGCACCGTTAAGTGCAGAGCTCGGGCTGCTGCCTCCCTCAGCCGCCCCTAATCCCCACCCTCAGACCCTGGACCCACCGTCCCCACCGTCCCCACCTGCTCAGAACCAGGGCCACCGAACCTCAGGCCCACCAGCCCCACCAGCCACAAAGTCACATAGTCAGTCACACTGTCACACAGTCACACTGTCACACAGCCACACAGACACACAGACACACTGTCAGACTGTCACACAGTCACAGTCACACAGACACTGTCACACTGTCACAGACACACTGTCACACAGCCACACGGTCACACAGTCACACCAGTCAGTCACACTGTCACACAGTCACATTGTCACACAGACACACAGACACACTGTCACACTGTCACACAGCCACAGTCACTCTGTCACTCTGTCACACTGTCACTCTGTCACACTAGTCACACTGTCATACAGCCACACTGTCACTCTGTCACAAAGCCACAAGTCACACTGTCACACTGTCGCTCTGTCACACAGCCACACTGTCACACAGCCACAGTCACTCTGTCACTCTGTCACACTGTCACTCTGTCACACTAGTCACACTGTCACACAGCCACACTGTCACTCTGTCACACAGCGACAAGTCACACTGTCACACTGTCACTCTCACACAGCCACAAGTCACACTGTCACTCTCACACAGCCACAGTCACACAGTCACTCTGTCACACTGTCACTCTGTCACACTGTCACACCAGCCCACCAGCCACGCAGCCACAGTGACACCATCACAGTCCCCGTTACCTGTAGCGACCAGATCCAGCAGGTCACTGGCCGGCGACCAGTGCCTGCCAATCTGGTAGGAGCAGCGGTAGCACCCAGCCTCATCTTGTCTCATGAATCGGATGTAGAGGACAGCCTCGTCCTGGTACGTCCCGGACGTCAGTTTCTCCAGGCGGAACCTGTCCACGTTGGGCGGCCCGTGGCAGCGGACAGTAACCGGCGTCTCCAGGGGCACCAGGGGGCTGGGCTCAGCCCACAGGGAGGGCTTGGGCAGCCGTTCTGGGAGGGAGACCCCAGTAGGGCCGTTGCTCCGGACCCCGCAGCCCCCAGTGCCCCACACCCCACACCCCCGGCAGCCCGGCGGCGGTTCCCACTCACCGAGCTGAGCTCCACTCACCGGCCGCAGACACAGCCCTGCAGGGAGAAGGAGCCGGCACTGCCACGTGCCCTGCCTCCCACAGTCACTCTCCCCCTGCACCGCTGACCATCGGGAGAGACCTGCCTCCTCCTGGATAAGGGGACATGTGTCCCCGTTTTCCCAGCTTCATAACTGTTTTAACGCACCCCTCCACGCCCAGCGGCCTTTGTTAGCTGTCCCTGGCTGCTCGGGATTTCGTCGCTCCGTAAATATCTGTAACCATGTTTAAAAGTCAACTTTGCAAAGTCCGAGCAGGTCTTGAGATTTCCACTGGCCTGCTGTTTACTCAATAGACACAGGTGGTGTGAATTCTTCCTGCCTGCAAATCTGGTCTCAGCGGATTTCCTGTGAGATTCTAGACCTTTCTCCATACATACATTGCACATATTTCCTTTAAAGATCCAGTCAAAAGTTTATGTGGGTTTTTGTTGCTTTTTGTCCTAAGACTTTTATTTTTAAAGGACAGGGGCAGCAGGAATGGAGGGAGCAGGAGACCGCGGGAAGAGAGAGGAGGAAGAAGCACTTTATTAGTTGTTCTTCTCGGGAGCTTTTGTTTGTTGCTCTTTTTTAACTTGTCTTTTGGGTTTGTTCCTGGTGCATAGAAGTAGGATTACTTTCTGTGTCTCTAGCAGCCATCTTTCCAAATTCCCTCACTATCTTTTTAAGCTTCCTGTCCTTTTCTAACATGGAGTGGCATTCCCACCGAGGACAGCAGCGCCACACCCGCAGTTCCTGACGCATCTCCCTCGTTCCACCTGCACAGCCTTCCTGGGACCCATATCTGGGGCCGTCCACTCGTGCAGCCACCTGTCCTGCCCTCTTACACAGCTTCTGTCAACCGCACAGCTCCGCCTGGAGCCACCTCCCTCCCGGCATCTTCCCTGGTCTGAGCGAGGCTTCCTAGGATGGACAAGCTGGCTCGGGTGACCAGAGGCAGCCCCCCAAAAATAGGACTCCGCGCTAGAGTTGCATTTCAGATCAGCAACAAACCATGTCTCTGCAGAGCACGTGCCTGGAGAGATGGGATACGGGGAGTCTTCGCGATGCAGTCGCTGTTGATCTGGCATCACACTTACCTGGGCAGCCCGTGTTTTATCTGATCGCCCTTCTCCTTACACGCAGGAAACCACAGCCCCTCATCACTCAGCTCCCGCAGCCCACTGGGAGCATGACTGATGACTGCGTTCTGTCCCCGCCCGTCCTGTGAGGGCTGCACAGTCTCCGTCCTCTGGCCCCTGGCCCAGCCTTGGTGAGTCTCAAAATCAGCTCATAGTCAGACTGACCCGGGACGCTGGCGCCCACTGGGGGTCTGGAATCTGGAGAAATCAAGGCCTGACTGTCACGTACCGCGCGTCAGTGTCCCTGTGACCCGCGTCCTGAGTCAAGTGCTGAGACTGAAGCTGGAGGTGACCGGTTGGCCCCTGTGGGGAGGGACGCCCCCTTGTCACGCAGCTCCCAAGCTCGACTCCCCCTTAAAGCCCCTGCTGGCTCCACTCCGGGAGACTGAGGGCTTGAGAGTCAAATCTCCCGTCTCCATTTTCTGCAGAAAAGAAATGGACCCTGTCCTGTCTCCCGAGTCTGGTGCTTGGTTTTCATTGGGCACCGCTGCCCTGGAACTGGGGGTTTGGTAACACACACTCACACTCACTCTCACACTCACACACTCACACACAGGACTGCTGTTCACAAATGTAAGGAAACTGAACAGAAAGGCTCAGCGCTTCTTTCAGATCATACAGCCAAGAGGGGGCTGCACTCAGGTCACCAAGGTTCCAGGCTGTCTCGTGTGTGCACCTTCCTCCGTCCACACCAGTCCTCCCACACCCTGAGCTTACTGCCCGCTCGGCCCCTCGGTTGGTCCCTGCAACCCACCATGACGCAAACACTCCCAGGCCCTCCTGAGCTCTGGGTGTGGACCCAGCATCTACACGACCCTCATCCTGAAGGAGGGTCACACACAAGCAGCATATGTGATAAAGAATGTGGACCTGGTACTGACACTTTGCTTGGCATTGAAGCCCCAGCTGGGTCCTGTCAGCCAAGGGCTTCGTTCCTCAGCCTCAACTTTCCTATCTGTGAAATGGGCCCACAGTTGGTGTCCGTGTCCAGTGAGCCCATGACTGGACACATGCAGACCACGCCCAGCCAGGATGAGTGCCTGAGCGTGTGAAGGCAGAGTGGGACTGCCTGTCCCTGGAGGCCTCTTCGCCCAGTCACACCATTTCCTTCCTGCTGGGTCCCCTCAGACTCTGCCCGGGGTGATAGATCTTCTGCAGAAGGAAGCCGCGCTCAGGGCAAGCCGCCTGCCGGATGAGCCGCTCACCCCCTCACCCAGGGGGCCCAGGGGCACCGCCACCCCCAGGCCTTGGTCAACTGGCAACAAAACGGTCTGTCTACGGTGGCAGGGACTGACATTTGAAATGAGCACACAGGGCAAAACCATCGCCAGACTCAGCGGACACCTGTCCCCTTGCAGAGCCTTTTTGGTTGGGTTGGAGTCTGGTGGGTGGCTCAGATGCCCTCAGCACACCCCAACAGGCAGACACAAGGCCCCAGAACTTACCCCTCGGGACCCCTGGACCGACAGCCCACCCACCCTGCCTGCCCCGCCCGCCGCTGCGCAGGGATGGCGATGAGCACATCTCTAACAAGTCCTGACACCACCACGTCCAGGTGTGTCAGTGTCACGTGTGACAGGGTGGCAGCCAGCCCTGGCCTAGCCAGGACAGGACTGGAACCACTCGGACAAGACGCCCCACCAGTCCGCTTTCCAGCCAGCGTGACAGCTGGCACAGGGCCGCGGGCCCTGGAGCTCACCGGCGCCGAGAGCAAAGCGCCGAGCCTTGTTCCCAGTGCCCGTCCCAGCACCTCCCACGCCGCCCTCTGACTCACCAAGACAGAGCAGGGAACACAGGCTCCAGGACATGGTTTCGGAGCTCGGGGCTGGGGACCAGGGAGGTGACCAGAGGCGACCGCTCCTTCGTGCTCACAGAGGTGTCGGCGCTTTTCCTCCCGACGCCCACGCAGCAGGAGCCACGCCCTCAGGACAATGACTTGCACACCAGCTGGGAGGACACCCCTTATCTCCTGCCACAGCACGGCTGCCTCTGTCTCTGTGGACACTGGGTCCCGACATTCCCACCAGCGCCCCACATTCGTTGGAGACGCGCCAACCACAGAGGGGTGTCACTCCCCCTTCCCGGGTGGTGCGAAGGGACAGGTGATGCAGGTGTGAGGTTGTGGGGGCTCCTGCCCGGGCTGTGAAGTGGACCCTGGGGAGCAGAGTTCCTCAAAAGCTCAGCACGGCGCCCCCTGGGGTTCGGGCCGTGTGACGGCCTGTAAAGCGCTGAGGGGACCCAGGTTCACCGCCAACCCGCCGGAGCGGGGAAACCATTCTAGACGCAGGAGGAGCGGGCCAGGCAGCCGCGCGGCGCCTGCGCACAAGTGCAGGAGAACCCACTGGAAGGAGACGTGCGCGCCGTGCGCCGTCCTAACATATTTCCAATCCCTGACTCCTGCCCCAGGTCCTCACTCCGCTCAGCACAAAGCTTCACTATTGCAGCAAGTACTGAGCTTCAGCCGCCTCGTCAGGCACGTTCTCAACTGCATTGTCTAAAAAACAAAATCAAGGACATCTAGACAAGTCATTTCTTTTTTCACAAAGCGGGATGTCTAGGACGGGCTGGGGTGGCCCGCGGGGCAGAGGGGTCCGGTGCTCTGCTCCGCGCTCCCAAGCCGCGTTTCAGGCCCCGGCTTCAGCCCACACTCAAGGCAGGATGTTTGGGGGTTTTTTGTAATTAAAGTAATTCGACTTATTGGGGGAAACGAACTTTTAGAAATGAAACTATAATAAAATTATGGCAACCAAGAAATGCATGAAGAGGCCAGACTGCAGTTAGCAGAGGTGGAGGGGGCGGTGAGCTGAGCGGGGTCAGAGGCATCACGGGAGCCCCCGATGCAAGCCCAGCCCTGCGTCCTGGAGGGCAGGTGACACCGGCTTCCCACCTGCAGGCGCCCGGGTGGGGCTGGCAGCTGTCAGTCATCCCGGGCGATTCTCACATCCTGGAAGTTGGGGGTTCCAGGAATTAAACTCCTAACTTCATGGCATTTAGTGACCGAAGAGTTTGTTGACAGAAATCCCTGGAACGTTTTAGAAACTTGCTTTAAAACTTCGGGGCGCGCCTCCCGGCCGCACTAAGTTCACAGCAGCCACAGCACAGACCACCTGCAGCCCCAGGACCAGGGCTGGAGACCCGGGAACAACCAAAAATGAATAACCGAAATGCTTCTTCCTCCTGCCTGCCTCCCTCTTCTCTAAGAAAAAACAAAACTTCCTGCACCCCCCCCCCACCCTTTTTTTAAGGAAAGGTGCAGACAGGAACAGAGGAGGAAGAAACATTTTTATTTCTTATTTAGCTTTTCATTTTGTTGTTCCCTCCCCAACCCCCCACCCCTCCTCGGTCCGTGAACCCAGGTCCTTGGGAGTATGTGGACTACGCTCAGGTGAAGGCGGTGGACCCAACCACCACTCCACCAAGTCGTGCCACCATGTCCCCGTTATTATCAAAATTAAAGTTTTTCCCAGAATTTTCTCAGCAGGTAACCACTAGGACGCACAGGCAAAACCAGACGTGGCTTCTTTAATTGCTGAGGAGCTCCGAGCAGAACTGGACTAAAGCCTGCTTCACGTCCTGGGGCGATGGGTGGTGAAGACACTATGAACGTGTGTGGAAGTGGGGCGCAGACGCAAGGTCACGGGGTCCCACCCCGTGGATCTTACATTCTAGGCACCATGCAACAAGTGAGTAATTTATTTTTCAATGTATTTATTTTTATTGTAGTAATTATTCTGCGCATTAAAATAATAAAATAACTAATAACTAAAATAATGTTCTCTGCATAGGTTCCCCATTTCTTAGTTACATTTCAACACACCCTGCCCGCCTAAGCAAATCATTTAATTGCATAGGATTTTTTTTGCCCTCAGCACTTTTTAATTGTCCTGAAATACACACCACATGAAATGCACGCTCTCCACCAGTTTCCAGTGTGCGGCTCGCGGCACACACGCTGACAATGCTGTGTCGCCAGAACCCACAGCTCTGAGCATCACGCAGAACGGAACGCTGCCCCGCTTCAGCAGAACTCTTCCTTCCGCCCCGAGGTTCTGAGAATTCCACGCCGGGCGTCTCTCCGCCGGATCTCTGCATTCCCATCACCTGCGTTTGCAGCAGCGGCTGAGAAATACGCTTTGCACGTGCGCATGTCTGCAGCCGGCTGGTGGGCGTGGCAGGGCTGCGCTCCTCTGGTTACAGTGTTTCTAGGAACAATGTGCGCGCGGCTGTGATTTTCGGTGCAAGTGCGCCCTCTGCTGCCAGCACGGTGAAGTACACGTCATGTAAGACGGCTCGAGCGCGGCAAAGTGGGGGAGGGCGGGCGCTCTGGGGCTTTTTTTTTCCTTTTCTATTTTCTTGCAATTTCCCCTTTCTCTTCTTTTCTTTCACCATGCCGTGTGCAAAAGGGCCTCTCCCCTCCTTACCATTGGCTTCTGTCACCAGAGACTCAATCACCTTCCTGCATTTGGTGGCTTGATTTGTCTGAATTTTTTAAAACTTTTTTCACACCTTTCTTTCTGGGGGTGGTCTCAGGACAGTGTTAGGATTTATAGTCTGTCCTTAGCACAGATTTCCCTTGTGACATGGGCATGATACATCTGTGGGACGAATCGTTGCCAGGTTTTTCTAAGGAAGTTGCACACAGCTCCTCGCAGAGTGTTGGCAGGACACGTGGAAAGAGCAAGTGTGGACGTGTGAAATGCCGCCGTGTGCAAACACGCTTTTACTGCGCGTCTCCTGCCTGCGCTAGGATGACAGCCACGCGGTTCAAACACCTCAAAACAGGAGGAGAGCAGGAGAGGGCGCTGTTTCCAGGTCTGTCCCCACAAGTGACCCAACCCCGGCACTCCAGGACGTCCCCAGACTGCACCTTCCACGTCCTTTGGCGCTGGTGGCCGAGAGAATACTCATACTCCCCCAGGAGACATCTGGTGGCGGCACTGTCACACGGTGGGGGGGACAGGGACACTGCTCCACACCCCACAGTGCCCGCCCCATGGCAGCCCGGCTGCTGTCCCCGACTCCCGGCAGCCCCTGGGGACTCCTGTGGGCCATAAGAGGCCGTGTGACCTGAGAAAACCCCATCTGCAGACAGAAGAAAGGAGGGGCTTCCTCCTCCCAGCAGGAGCCGCAGGCGTGTGTCCGCGCTGCCCCACCAACAGTGATGGCAGACAGGCCAGAGCTTCCCCTGGTCGTGTGACAAATGACCATGAACGTGGAACCTCAAAACAACAGATGTTTCCAGAGGCCAGACACCCAGCACCGAGGTGTGGGGCGCACACCCTGTGACCGCAGGGGTATCCCACGGCCCGTCCGAGACTCCGTCCGTCTGTCTGCAGGCTCCAGGCCCCAGGCCCTGTCTCTGTCCCCGTAAGGATCCCTCTCTTTGGAAAAATCTAGTGCACTCTCCCCCCGAGATCCCGAACTCTGTCCATCTGCGAGGACACAAACCAGGCTGCACAGTCGGCCAGGGCGGGCTGGGCCATCCCTTTGAGACCCAGCTCCCGGGGACGGTGCGGCAGGAAGTCGCAGTGTCACAGAGTGGGGGCCTGCCCACCCCAGACATCCTGCCCCTCGCTCCTGGCGGGGACCCAGAGCTGCAGGGCCCACAGCAGCAGGACATGTGACAGAGCCGCCCCAGCTCGCCACCTCCTGGGGCGGGGGTTTTAGACGTCCTCCCGCCCTCTGACGGTCACGTCGGGTCCGCGCTGCCTTCAAGGAAGTGGGTGAGGATGACACCCACTTGAGTCTGTTTGTGGTACTTGAGGTTTCTCAGTTCCGTAAAGGAAGTGGTTGTTGGTTTTCAGGGTTTGTGGCTAAAATTAGCCCGAGTGACTTGCCTGAGCCTACATGTCCCTGTGGAGCGGGACATGCTACGCTGCCGGCCCCGCACGCGGCACTGGCCCAACACCCGGCACTCCCAGAAGGGGCTTGAGATGACACTTTGAATTCCAGCTCCGCTCCTCGGCAAGACACCCACGTTTAGAAAAACAAGAGGTGCCCCTGATGGAGGGGTGGCTGGGTCGGGCCACACACCCCAGGGTTCCAGTTGCTGCTCCGGGGACAACCAGTGTGAACAGCTAAATGAAAACTAAAGTCTTTTCTAAAAATTAAAAAAAAGTGAGAGCAATGAGGAATTAGCGACAAGCTGGCTTGCTTCGGCTGCTTTGCTCGCCGGTCACACAGGGGCCGCTGACTCCGGCCGAGTGGGCGTCGGTGGGGGTTCTGCTAGGGAAGCTCATGGGGTGGTGAGAGCAGAGGATCCGGTTTTGAAAACAGCGTGAGCACAGAGCACAGGCACCCCAAGATGTGCACACGTGACCCCTGGACCCCAAGGAGGTGGAGTCAGTGCTGATCAGCCGGCCTTACAGGAGGGACATGGACCTGGGTACCCAGGTGGGCCAGATCGGGGGCACAGGGCCCCTGAAAATGGAAGAAAGAAAACGTGCCATTCCTGGTCTGCAGACGGAGCCCAGGGCCACAGACGAGACGCAGGCGCCTCTCGAGACTGGAGGCCAGTGAGACCATCCCCACTTCTGACCGTGGGGCTCACCCAGCGAGGCACCGGGGACACAGAGAGCACGAGTCAGCAGACCCCCGGTTAGCGCCGGAGATCAAGTTCACGGAGGGGCTGGTGGCCCTGCTCCAGTTGCGTGGCCACGGCCGCTCCCGAGACGAGCCGCCTGCATGGACCACCGATGTGGTGGACACAGGGCAGAGGCTGAAGTTGCGCCCAGGCTGGTGGAAGCCACCGCCTGCCCTCTCCGGGCCAGGACCTTCCATCTGGGGTGCTGGTTGGCAGGTGTCACCAGGAAAGGACGAGACACCTGTGTCCCCTGAGTGGTGAGGGATCCAGTGCTGCCTCTGGGCATTCCTACCCCAAATGCATCACCTAGGTGCCGTCATGAAGACACGGATAACCCCAAACTGGGGCACTTCTATACGTCACTGACCAGCCAGCCAGCACCACAGACATTTGGACCGTCGTTGTCTTGAGCATGGGGCATGTCGGACCTGCACGACTCAATCCTCACACTCTCCTGGCGGTGAAATGCTATCTCCATCGCTGTCCCTTCAACGCCAGCGCCAGCCTTGTACAGCACAGAGGAAGCGACGGCTCTCCGCGGACCTCCGGGGGCCTGGCCCGTGACACTCACTCACCCCCGTTTCCTGAAGGAATGAAACACACGTCCCGTCGCTGTCCACTCCTCGACACGACTCACAACCACGAAGGAAGCAAAACTGACGCAGATGCTTTATTCTCATTACACGTGTCAATCACGAAGGAACGGTCCGGGGGGAGGGGGAGGACGCGGATCCCCCCCCAGGCCCCGCCCACGCAGGGCCTCCCCCGAACCCACCGCGACGGACTTAACACACACGGCCAGCTGTCCTGCTCTGGGCGAGCCTGGCACTGGGCCACGGCGACATGGTCAGCAGGGCACGCGGCAGTCACCCGGCCGGCAACATGTCCACACCGGCCTGAGGGAGTCCGCTGCTTCTCCGTTCGCGGCCAGGGACGCCGAGGCTGAGAGGAGACGCCGCGCTCAAGACCTGGCAGGGTGTGAGCGCGGTTGGCCAGTCCACACCACGAGCAGTTCCCAGTTAGGTCAGCGAGGGAGAGCCCAGCAGCCGTCCAGGCCACAGTGAGCAGACACTACTGCCGCCTAGAGGACGAGGCGGGCACGGCAGTCAGCACCCCTCACCCACACTGCCGCCTAGAGGACGAGGTGGGCACAGCGGTGAGCACCCGTCACCCACACCGCCGCCTAGAGGACGAGGTGGGCACAGCAGTGAGCACCCCTCACCCACACCGCCGCCTAGAGGACGAGGTGGGCACGGCAGTCAGCACCCCTCACCCACACCGCCGCCTAGAGGACGAGGTGGGCACGGCAGTCAGCACCCCTCACCCACACTGCCGCCTAGAGGACGAGGCGGGCATAGCAGGCAGCATCTTCGTCCACACTGCCGCCTAGAGGACGAGGCGGGCATGGCAGTCAGCATCTTCGTCCACACCGCCGCCTAGAGGACGAGGCGGGCATGGCAGTCAGCCTCTTCATCCACACTGCCGCCTAGAGGACGAGGCGGGCATGGCAGTCAGCACCCCTCACCCACACTGCCGCCTAGAGGATGAGGCGGGCATGGCCGTCAGCATCTTCGTCCACACCGCCGCCTAGAGGACGAGGCGGGCATGGCAGTCAGCCTCTTCCTCCACACTGCCGCCTAGAGGACGAGGTGGGCACAGCGGTCGGCATCCCTCAACCACACTCCCCGAGAGGGTGGGGCTGGCATGGCTTCCAGCCTTGGCTGGTCTTGCAGCTCCCCCAGTGACCAGGCTTCCCATGGCTTTGACATCTGTTCTGAGGTTATCTGAGGGGCCGTCCTCCCACGGAGGACCCACTGGACATCTCCAAGCCCACCAGGTGGGCACTTTCAACCCAAAGCCTCTGGGCTATGTCTTCATCCTCGGCCTCCGGGGCTGGGGCCTTCTCTTTAAAGCCATCAAAGTACTTTCCGGAAACGCCCTCAAGTTCCTCTGCCACCGCCAGGTAGGTGCTGGGCTGGGCCGCCAGCTCCGGGCTCTTGACCAGCAGCCAGAAGATGGGTCCTGCAGAGAACCGGAGTGTTCAGGGCCCACATTCAGAGAGGGTACGAGAGGGGCTCTGGGGCCCACGCTGCCTGGAGTCCCACTGAGCCACCTCCAGGCCTGCGCTGTGGCTCCCTCCTCCGCAGTCCCCTTGCACTAGCCCATCGCACTAGTGAGTCCCTAGCACTCGCCAGCCCATTCCTGCAGGTGCAGGGACGAGACACCAGTCCCAAAGCCACCTCTCCCAGGAAGTCTCCCTGGGTTTCCCCAGGCAAACAAAGCTCCCCGTCCGCCGGGTCCTCTCCTTTCCCCCATCTTGATGTAAAATGACCGAATGTTTTGGGTGCCAACCTCAATTTAAGATCCTTAATACCTACCCCCCCACCAAAATGTTTTCAGGATTACAAACACAGTTAAATTCTAATGTAGTCAGCTTAAATCAGGTCAGGCCTTTAAAGGGAAGTCTCATCTAATCCTCTGGTGGCTGTGAGGTGGGTACAATTTGGGCCTCACGCTGCAGATGAGGAAACTGAGGCAGAGGTGACATCCTTTCCTGGTGTCACAGCTAATCTGGAGTGAAGCTGGCGTCACCCGGACACAGCCAGGCTCCAGGACGCAGCTCCAGGCCTCCCTGACACAGCTTTCATCAGTCAGAGGACTTCCTGCAGCGGAAGGCAGACGACAGAAGGGGGCGGAGCGAGGTAGACGCCAGGGCCTGCGCGTGCATCTGGTCTATGGTCAGCTGGGCTGGGCTGAAGCAGCGGGGCCGTGTGTACCATCAGGGATGGGTATGACCACAAACCTCCTCGGGTGGGCACCTGCTACCCGCTAAGGGTCAGACAGAACCAGGCGGAAGAGGGGCGAGGACGGTCACCCCCTGGCTTCCCTGGGCCTCCGTCCACACGTGAGCTCACCCCGCATCAGAAACCTCTATGCAGCCCACCAGAGACCCTAGGAACGCGGGCCTCGCACCAAGGCAGGGGTGCAGCAAAGGGCCCTGGGCCGCGAGACTCACCGAGCGTGAAGCTGGAGAGGGTGGAGCTGTGCATGGCAGTGTGTCTGCCCAGCTCGGTTCTGGCCACCCCAGGGTGCAGGGAGTTGACGGTCACACCTGTGCCTGCAGAGGAAGGAGGGAGGGTGAGGTGGACACGGGGATCCCTCCGGCCTGGCAGGTAGGTGCCCAAGCTGGCTCCCCATCCCTGTGCCACTTGGATCCACGCCCTCCTGCTGGAAACCAAGGCAGCTGCGTGGGCTCGCCAGGCCGCTGTCCGTGGCTGCCCGGAGTGCAGCCTCCCAGAACACAGGGGAAAGGCTGCAGGGCTCGAGAAAGTGCAGGACAGGCTGTCCCGAGTGAAGCAGTCCGGTGGGCAAGACAGGCTCCCGGGCGCTGCCCCTGCTGGTCCACAGGCCATCTGGGAAGGCGAGGACTCATCAGCCTCAGCACTGCAGGTGGTGCGGTGTGGGGTGCAGGTGGCCCCCGACTCTGCCCCCTGGCTGCCCATGAAAGCTGACATGCGTGAGCCCTTTTTAAAAAGAGCCAACGGCATTACGGAGAAACTGCATCACCTGCCTCCGTGGACTGGACCAGCGCAGTGGTTTTAAGACGCCATCAAGCAAACAGCAGCTTGAGGTCACCTGGTCCCAAGAACAAGGGCCATGGACTTTCAGCTGTGGGATAGAATCTGTCCCTTCTCCTCCTCTCATGGGTGAGTGAGGTTTCCTCTGGTTAACACCAATCTGCTCTCTTCTTCAACCCCTCGCCTCATCTTCCTCTTTTCCTCCCATTAACCCCGACTCTGGCCTCCCTTGGGGCACATTTTCGGTTTTCTCCCTGAATCTGTGATCCTGTTTTGCAATGACTTGGTCCCAAATAAATACTTCCCAAGGTCCCCAATTCAAGACTTGGGACCGGGAAACAACCAAGAACAACAACGAAATAAAATAAAGTGCTTCTTCCTCCTCTCTCTCCTTGCCTGTCTCTACTCGCCTTCATTCCTGCTGCACTTTTCCTTTAAAAAAAAAAAAAAAGAAAACTGCAGAGGTGCAAAATGTAAATCACACATGGCCAGAGCACCAGGCTTAGCTGCCTAGGATGGTGGTAGGATGCTGTGATCGATTAGTGATGTCTGCTTCCGGCGCCGGGGGTAGGACATGGTATGTGTGCCATGCATGTGCCTGCTCTGTTCTGGAGCCCATGCTCGACCTCCTGTTGGCTCAGGGTCACAGGAGGACTGTTCCAAGCTCAGAACTAAAGGAAGAGGGAGGCCGGCAAAGCTCACCACGCACGCACCCTGCAGCCTCCGACTCAGCTCCTTGCTGAAGAGGACGACGGCCAGCTTACTCTGGCAGTAGGCAGCCTTGGTGTCGTACTTCCTCTTCTCCCAGTTCAGGTCGTCGAAGTCTATGTGCCCGGCGACATGAGCCAAGGACGAGAGGTTGATGACCCGCGAAGGGGCTGAGGCTTTCAGCTTGTCCAGTAGTAAGTTTGTCAAAAGAAAGTGACCTGGGGAAGGACGACAAGTTATTGCATGCTAACCTAGCACCGGATGGAGAGCATCACCTTATCTTGCCCTCCCATATCCCTGGTCTTCAGCTGGGGCCAACTCCCTGCAGCAGGAGACGCTAGCCACCGGGAGACAATTTGGGTCCTTGCAAGGGCGGAGACAGGGTGCTACTGCCACCTAGTGGTGGAGGCCGGTGCCGCTTGACAACCTATGTGTCGGACACACCTGGCCCCAAGGCCCAACTCTGTGAGAACCCTGAGGCCCACCTTCTGTCTCCCAAACCTTCCTCCTCCTTCTTCGTAACAGAATTTTCAGTTGCACAGGCAGCCTGGTGAAAGAGTTTCCCAGACCTCCCTGCAACTAGCTCGGGTCACGTGTCTGAGTGGCAGCCAATGGGAGGCAGCATGTGTTGACGCCGAATTGTGTTTTGGACTCAAGATATGTGGTCTCCTCTCCCCAAGAATGTTGGGAGTTCTAACTCCAGTATCTCCGAACGTGACTTTATTGGGCGACAGGGTCTTTTTCTCTTTCTTTAAATAGTGCTGAGACACACCCGGGGAGGCGGGGGTAGGTTGGGTCGGCCGCCTCCAGTCAACAGTCTACACACAGCCAAGGACCCGAGTTCTCATCCGGCTGGAGAACAGCCCATGTGAGCAACGAAATAAAAATCAAAAGTGCTTCTTCCTCCTCTCTTTCTTGCCTGCCTACTTGCCTTCACTCCTGCCTGCGCCCTTCCTTTAAAAATAAATCATAAATAGGGCTGAAACCATTTCTACTTGTAAACTACTGCTCTGAGGCAGGAATGCCATTTAGACATGGATAATGCTAGTTAAAGCTTAGGAATCTGCTGAGAAAAAAATCGTTTTTAACATTATTTTTCACATTAAAAACAATTATTGAATCTATTAATCAATTTACCTATTTATTTACAGGGTCTTTGGCAGCAACCAGGTTACAGGCCATGAGGGAGGCCTTATACTCCAGTGACTGGTGACCACGCCATCCCCCCAGCCCTTCCTAACAGAGTTCCAGCCGGGTGACAACAGAGACTGAGTGACGAGACAGATGCACAGAGGCTGGAGGACAGACACACAGAAACATCATGGGCAGCTGTGGGATTGGCCAGCTGACGATGAAGGACAAGGTCAGACGGATAAGAGGCCGAGGGACCAAGGAGCCACGCAAGCACCCAGTGACGAGCAGGCAGCTCCTGGTCCCGGGAACCCTGCCAAAGGCCACCTGCCACCTGGGGGAGTGGTGCGGATCGTCCTAGAGCTTGTCTGGCCCAGCAGGACCAGCCACACCCGCCCATCATGACCCCACTGAGGCCTGGCCTCACCCAGGTAGTTGACACCAAACTGCATCTCGAAGCCGTCCTCAGTGGTCCAGTGGGGACAGCGCATCACCGCCGCGTTGTTGACCAAGATGTGCACTTGCTCTTCCTCTGGAAGACACGATGAGGATGCAGCTTCAGACCACCGACCAGTGGTGATGGGGCGGGGCCTCTGCTGAGTGGGCGGGGCCCCAAGGACCGACCAGTGGTGATGGGGCGGGGCCTCTGATGGTGAGTGGGCGGGGCATCACCCATCCAGCGGGTGGGACGAGGCCTCTGATGAGTGCGCGGGGCCCCAAGGACCGACCAGTGGTGATGGGGTGGGGCCTCTGATGGTGAGTGCGTGTGGCCACCCAGTTACCTCACTTTAACTTTTATCATCTCTGTGAAGACCCCTCTCCAAATACGGTCACATTCTGAGGGACTGGGGATAGGGGCCCCAACATACATCTTTGGAGGACATAACCAGAGCACCCCAAAGTGGTTTCAGGGTCTATGCAGGTAACGACGGGGGTTCAGCACCTAATAAAGCCCTCCTCTCCCTACTGGGGAAGTGTGAGGGTGGCATCAGGAAGGCACACGCTAGAGCGCAGCAGTCGGGTTCGAGTCTCCTGACCTTATCACTAACCCTGGTCAAGGCACACAGCAGTGCTGTCACCCAGCTCGCCTCTGTAAACAGGGGTGCTAATGGGACCTGCCTGCTAGGATGGTATAATCGTTGTTCATTCACCAGGTATTTTCTAAGCCCTCGTACTGGGCACTGGACACACAGGGTGGACAGGCCTCACGGAATGGACATTCCAGTGTGACTGAGTCACCAGAGGAGCCAAACATACAAGAAGGGAGTCAGCTCTCCCACGAGAGCTATGATGGAAGCACCAGGGCTGAGATGAGAACAGTGGTGCTGTGGGGGACGCGGGGGGCCTCTTGCAAACAACACAGGCGCTGAGACCAGGGTGAGACCGGGCAGCCACGAGAGGATCTGGGAAAAGGTCATGGGGTGTAGAGGGGCTCAGGGAGGAGCCACCACCTGCCCATGTGTGTCAGCCCTGCCCTCACTGCCCAGTGCCCTGTGCTGTGCCTCCAGGGAGCAGGCTCAGCCTGTCTCAGCAGCTGGACACAGGGAGGAGGCTCATTCTGGGCAGGACCACTTGGGATGGGCTGCCCCTAGTACACAGAAGGCACTTAATAAATGCTGCCCCTGGTACACAGAAGAATCAATGAATGCTTTCCGTAGTGCATATTAGACGATTCATAAACGTTGTCCTTGGTACACAGAAGACACCTAATATACACTGATCCCCTCTAAGATCCAGAGGCTGGCACTGCCGCCTTGCTGGCCTGGGTGACCCATCCGTGAGGGAACATCCCTACCTGATCACCACAGACTATAATAAGAAGCTGTGCCTGGCGCTAGTCTGCACATACTTCCTTCAGGATCTTCTCTCCTGGCTTCTGCCTGGGCCCCCAGGGCGTGGCACAGTGTCAACACATCTATGCGTCAGAGTCAGATAAAGAACCAAAGCGGTAAAAGTAAGCAGAGACGGCACACCCTGGTGGAACAGCGGTTGGGTCAACCACCTCTGAATGAGTAGAGGCCACAGACCCCTGGGTTCCAGTCCCGGGTGAGAAGGGGAAACCACCAGTGTGAACAAATAAGTGGAAATAAAATAAAGTGCTTCTCCCTGCCTGCCTGCTCGCCTTCATTCCTGTCCGCACCTTTCCTTTAAAAAAAAAATCAGATAAACATATAGCCAAAGTCAATCTCGCTGCATGTTACTCATCTGTACTGTTAAAACAAAGAATAAGTGCTACGCTTCCAGAACTAAGGCTTCATGGCATGGGGAGAAAATGAGCAGGGGTTCCTTGGGGATGGTGTAGACTCGAGATGCTTTGGCCCGACGCCCACTCACGACGCGCAGCTGGGGCGGTCCTAGCGCCCGGGGCACAGGGGCGTGGGCGAGGATGAGCGTGAGGACTGCGACCCACTCCCCCGACCCGGGAAAGCGCAGCAGGCCGGGAGTGGGGAGCACAAAGAGGGGCCCCTGGCACATCAGCGGGTGCTGGGAGGGGCAGGATTTGCTGGGTCCCCTCGGAATCTCTCTATTTACCTTACTGAAGGACCACTGCGTCAGGACATTGTAAGGGTTGGAATGTGCGGCAAGTCCCCGCTCACCACCACCAAGTCAGGTGGACTCACCCTGTCGCGGGCCCTGCAGCCTTCTGCTCGCCCTTGCTTGCACTTTCTGCATGTTTCATCTGTCAGTGTCATCCCTACTCAACCGCAAATGCATGAACAGCTCTGAGAGCACCAGGTGGGACGAGGAGTGAGTCCTCCTCCGACAGGAGGGAGGAGCAGAAAAACGCCGCTGAAGCCCTTCTCTGCGAAGAGACAGTCATCCAAGTAAAGGGGCCTTCCCCGCCCTGCAGGCCCAGGCTGTCACCCTCGTGTCCGCATTCCAGACTCGGTGCTCCAAGGAAGTGGAACCGAATGGGGTCCCCTGGGACCCCTGCGGCCGTCAACCGCGAGAGCACGAGCTCAGGCGTGGAGGGCCGCCGGCCGCTCAGCCCCGCGGAGGCTCCCTCCGGTGCGGGATCCCCAGACTTTCCAGAAGGCCCGGACAGCGCACCTTCTTGGTTTTGCAGAGACCAAACGCCTCTGCTGCCCAGGACGAAGCAACTTCAGACGGCACCCAACCAACGGGCCGGGCAAGCCCATCGTCAAAAGAATTTAATGTCTAGACAACCTTGAATTCCCTGTAAGGTTCGCTGGTTGCAAAACATCCTTGTGATTTTTCTCAACCACTTAAAGTGCAAACGATGTAAACATGGAGCTGTCAGAGACAAGAGTGAACTCTTGCCCCGGGGACTGCGGGGAAGCAGGCGGCCCCCAGACCCACAGGAACCGGGCAGGTCTCAGGGCAGCTTAGCTGGCGGGAAGCGCCCCGTCCAGGCCACGCCCAGTCCTCAGGCCACGCCCCACAGCCACGCCCGGGCCCGGCCCCGCCCCGCCCCGCCAGCGCCCACCTCCTACCTTCAATGACCTTGGCTGCGAACTCTCTGACCGACCCGAGGGAGGCCAGGTCCAGGTGCCGCGCGTGGACGCGGCGGTTGCGGGTCTCCCTGCGGATGAACCTCGCCGCCTCCTCACACTTGTCCAGGTCTCGGCAGGCGAGAACGACGTTGCCTCCTGGACGCGGAAGGGCCGGAGTCAGCACACCCAAGACAGCGAAAACCAGCCCGAATGCAAACGCGTACACGGGCGCCCCTGGGGCTGGGCGACCGCGGGGCAGGTCAGGCGACGCCCCAGGCCCTGGGCTGGAAGCAGCGTGTACACCGCGGTCCACAGAGCGCCGCTCGCTATCACCAGAAGGCGGCAACAGCCCCGCGTCCATCGCGCTGACGGACACACAGCTGTGGGCCAGCCGTCCCATCTCCCTGAAGGGACGGGGGCCCTGACACTCACTGCATCGTGGGTGAGTCTCAGAACATTCAGGGTGTCCTGGTGTCCTAGTGGGTAGGACCACCTCCATGCACATCCCAGGGACCCAGGTTCAAGACCGGGGCCGGGGACCCACCAAGATGAACAACTAAATAAAATAAATGCTTCCTCCTCTCTCTTCCTGTCTGCCTACACACCTTCATTCCTGCTGCACCTTTCTTGTAAAAAAAAAGAAAGCAAGCAAGAAAAGAAGCAATGACGGCCGACCAGCCCAGGCGGTGCCGCCCCGCCCACCTCACCTCTTCTGGCCAGCTCCAGGGCGGTCTGCTTCCCGATGCCTGTGTTGGCGCCTGTCACAATGACGGTCTTCCCAGGAATGGTGGCCTTGCTGGGACAGGCCCCACCGGCGACATAGTCCCTGATGGTGAGAAACGCAGTCAGATCTGTCTGTCCATCCAATGGCTGCAGGTGGCCCGGCTGTCAGGGTCTCAGGCAAAGCCCTCCCACCAGCCTGTGTGCCCCACTGAAAGACAGAGAGGTCACTGCGTGACTCCATGGTCACGGTCATGCTGTGCGGGGCACCCTGGTGGAGAGGGTCCGTGCTGTGAGGGTCTGGTGAAGTGAACAACGTCCTCACTGCTGTGAGCAAAGTCCTCCTGCAGCACAGAGAGGGAGGGGGCCTCACGGGGATAAAACCGAGGTGTCGGCAGGGCTGGTTCCTTCTGGAGCCTCCAGGGACACACCATCCCCTGCCCTCTCTGGCTTCTAGAGACGCCCGCATCCCGCAGCTCGTGGTCCCATCCTCCATCTCTAAACACCTCTGACACTGACACTCCTGCCGCTCTCATGCAGACCTCGTGAGGACACTGGGCCCACGGACATCCCAGGACCGACCACCTCCCATCTCAAGGTCCTTGACTCCATCACACCCGCCAAGCTTCCGACGATGGATGGGTACGTGGCTGGCTCCCAGCACCAGCCATGCACATCTGTGGGTCTCTGCTCTGCCTGCTGCGCCCACATTCCGCAGGGGCGCTCCCCAGGACAACCTGGTGTCCCCACCGAGACAGGGACAGCAGCCACCTGCCCACCACCTGGGCTTAATTTTGCATCATTAGCTAATTTAACATTTAAATAGCTTAACACTATTAATACAATTCATCTTTTTTCTTCTGCCTCTAGTGTTTGCTTTCATTTTTTATTTTTCACTCTTGATTGAACATTATAATATCGATATCAATTTCAGGCATGTCTGTCGTAGCACGTTAAGTCCAATTCGTCTTTATCATATAATCAGAGGCTTTTTCCTGACTTACACACTCTTCCCCTTTCCCTCTAGCAGTCGACTCTTCGTCTGCAAGTTTATTTTTGTCCTCTCCAGTTCATGTGTTCGTATGGTTTGTCCTTGCACACGTAAGTGCAGTCAGAGTGTGTCCACTCTCAGCTCACAGCACATAGTGCCCTCCAGGTCTGAGGCTGACTTTTCACTTCAATGAATCAAGAATAAAGAGGCGTGTCTTCCCCGCTCAGTGAGTACAGGTATCTCTCATTCTTCTGATTTTATCTAGCACATTATTCATTCTACTTTTCTTCAGTTTTTGAAGAACTGAAAGACCATAATATGAATAAAAGTGAGAATGGCAAACACGGCGGCTGAGGAATTTCATGACAAGGAAAATCTGTTTTCCTGAACTTTCCTTCAAAAGCTAGTGACAGAGATGTCATTCCGGGCACCGTGAACTCAGGACAGCATCCAGGGACAAAAATACAATGGTCTCAGATCAGGAAGAGCAAGTTCAAAGCGGAGCCTCACTGCAGAACACGCACGTGTGCAAACCAAAGGAGCCATTTAGACTCACAGTCACTCCTTCATCCCCTTAAAGATAAAAACAGGACACGCCCTGATGGAGCAGCAGTTCGCTCCACCACCTCTGGAGAAGCACAGACCACATCCATCCCCAGGACCCGGGTTTATGGCCCAAGGCGGGGCAAACAAGCAAGAAGAACAACTAAATAAAATAAATAAGTGCGTCTTCCTCCTCTCTCTTCCTGCCTGCCTGCTCACCTTCATTCCTGCCTGCGCCTTTCCTTAAAAATAAATAAGCAAATAAATAAACAAAACATTTCAATCTTCCAATTTCTTGCCGACCTAGTCTTCTGTAACTGCCAAAAAGCTACGTTCTGCTGATCTGCTTTTATTATCACTGCAGTGAGGACACTGAACGTGCAGTCACCCACTGGACCGTCCAGTAGACCAACAGATTAACCACAGGTCTCATGTAGCCGAACCGAGTCTCAAGGCCACATGTGACCTGCACAGCGGACAGCGCAAGAGTGAGACAAGGCCTCCCAGACAGTACTGCTCTGGGAGATGGTGGGGTCACTGTTTAAAAAATAACAAATTTAAAAGTGACCTAGGCCAGGAGTCAGCAATTTTTTTCTGTAAAGTGCCAGATAAAACTCTTTTCCGGCTGTCAGCCCTGTGGTCTCTGTCGCAATGCCTCTCGGTTGGTGACACTAATGCAGCCCCAAACACAGGGCCATGGCCATGTCCTAATAAAACTACTTACGAAAACAGCCAGCAGGCCAGTCCGGGACATGCTGAGGACTCTGGGCACACAGAGCCAGGGAAGGCAGCTTCCTCCTGGGTGAGCCAGCATCGCCCTCGGTGCCTGGCACAGGGTGAGCTAGACTCCGGGGTGCCTCCCCCCAGTTCTCCTGAGGCCGAGGGCCAGGATCCCAGGCCGGACTGTACTGAAGCCCGATGCCCATCACCCTCTGACTCAACATATGTACAGCATGGGGGTCCCCTTCACAGGGCACACGGCGGCAAGGCTCCAGTCCAAGCCAGCTCAGTCTGGTGGCAAGGGGGCAAGGTCAGTATCTGTTTGTAACCCGCCCCGTGAAACTGGTTCTCCACCACAGTCCCCATCCACTGCAGTTCATCATTAACATAAAACCTTATTGGTTACATATTATCGTGCATCGCTATTTGCCCCATTAATGGCATCACCCCAGCCTTCAGCAGGTCCTACCAGCCTCTACAGAATCCTACCAGGTCTCAACCCTCCAAAGAGCTGATCCGGGCACTGCCGGGGATTCTGCTATCATCTCCCTCCTGTCACTCTGTCCTCAACATCTGGGCAGAGCAATCTCACTAAAGCACAGTCAGGTCACGCTGCCCATCTACGCAAAACTCTCCAGGGGTCCCACCTCCGCCAAGGGTGAGAACGCCAGTGTGGGCCCCTGCGCCCCCACAGCCACCGCAGGGCCGGGCCCAGAGGCCTCAGGAATCGGCCAAGCCTATGAAAAATGCGATCAAAGATAAATTTAAAGGAAAGAGTATTCTTTCCCCTCTGATCAATTAGGAAAGACTTTTTTAAAGCAATTTTTGGCAACACTCGGGGCCCTTGAAGATGCAGAGAAACCAACACTTCACTCAGCAACTGACTAAATCTTCAGGGTGGTGACTTTGTCTTCAAGCTCAAGCTGCAAACGTGTGCTTTCCTCTCCGGGCCACTTCTAGCCACTTATCCTGGAGCCCCGGCGCATACCCACGCCTTACATTCGGGGAGCGACTATCTCACCGCAGAAAGCATGCAATGAACCCAACGAATCAGTTAAGGGGGATGGATTACAGCGCAGAACCCGCGACCACAGCCCCCAAATCGGCCGTCTGCGGTGCAGAGTAAAGGGAGCTACTACTACTCTGCATCTGCCAGACACCCCCCGACGTCTCAGCAAAGTAAGAGGAAGGAGGGAGGGAGCCACGCAAATGCCAGTCGATGTTCCCGACGACAGGTGGACGCGGCGGCAGACGGGCAGACACCCGGAGGCGCTCGGGGATATTAGCACAGTCAGTCAGGTAAGCCCGGAAACAGCTCGACCGACCGTCCGCAGGGCCCGGCTCCGCCCCTTCCTCCCGGCGCCCTGGGGCACTGACCCGGCCCTCCGCGGCCCGCCGGCCCGCACTCACTTGAGCAGCACGCCGCCCCCCACCGCCGTACCCAGCACGGACAGCGGCAGCAGGTAGCGGTTCATGCCGGCCGGCCGCGGCTCCAACGCGGGGCTGCCCAGACTCGCCGGCCGGGCCAGCGTTCCCAGCAGCGCCACCCGAAGTCCACGCGGGAAGGGGCAGGCGCGGCTGCGCGCGGGGATCCCGGGAAGGGGCGGGGCTTCAGGGGGCGGGGTCTCGGCTGCGACTGCTGGGAATGGTAGTTTCGTGGTCTGGGGGCGGGGCCTCGGCTGTGACTGCTGGGAACGGTAGTTTCATGGTCTGGGGGCGGAGTCGGAGTCTTGGGGCGGGGCCTCGGCGCTGTGACGCCTGGGAATGGTAGTGTCAGGATCCAGAGGCGTGGTCAGGAAGGGGCGGGGCGGGGCTGCCCCGGGGCGGGGCCTACGCGGAGTGGAAGCCGTCACCGGCTTTGTGGTTTTGGAGGGACAGATGGTGCAGGGCCGCGTCTAAACTGAGGCCGTCTGCGCCTTTCAAGTCTATCAGCCTGTTTCTTCAGGAAACTGTTTCCTGGCCCTCCCTGATGGAGGAGTGGTAGTGTCTGCTGCCTCTGGCTGAGCACAGTCCGCATACATCCCAAGGACCCAGGTTCGCATCTTGGGGCCTGGAGAACAACCAAGATGAGCAACTAAAATAAACTAAAATTAAAACTGGGAAAAAAAAAAAAAAAAAAAAAAAAAAAAAAAACCCTTCCCAACAATACCTTAACCATGGACTTTGGGAAGTTTTGAGAAAGTCTTCGCTCAGAACCCAGTATACACTGGCATGTGCTGACTAAGTTCCTGGTCCCTGCGAGACTGGGGGCAAAGGGGCAGCGAGGGGCTCCTTCGGTGGGAGAGCGCCCCTCGACCTCCCTGCGCTCTGCCCGCGGCTCGTCTTAAAGGAGGCGTCCCGACACCCCTGCACATCCCTGTACCGTCACCACTCATCTCCTGCCCTGGCCCGGCGCCCTGAGTCCAGGGCGCGACCCCAGGACCGGGCGACAACGGAGTGGAGGGGAGACTCCAACTGATCCTCCATCACACATTTGTCGTCTTCGCACTTGATGGTGCATTGGTGACGTCAAAGGGCTGTTTCAGAGGCACGGGGCCTTGAGTGGGGCACTGGGACCCTCAGACACACTGAACTGCCCACGTCCTGCGTCCAGTGGTTGTGCTTTGTTGCATGTTCCTGGGAAAGAACAGAGACCCAGCAACCCTGCCCCGGGTCAGGCGGAGAGAAAGAGAAATGTGCTCAGGCCTGGGGAAGACCTAGCGCTTCCCTGGGGAGGTTAGTGTTTCCGGAGCGGCTGCGACTGAGTGCAGTGCCGGGATCGGGGTTTAAAACGAGACCGGGGGAAGTCTGGGACCCTGAGGGAGACCTGGGTTTGCCGGTCATGTCACGTGGCTTGTAGAAGCATCACCTGTCTGGCTCCATCATCACGGACACCCCAGCTTGCGTGTCCGTGTCCAGATGTCCGCTGTCACACCAGAGTAGGGCCCACGCTGTAAGTGTGACCTCTTATTACAGGGCCACTGCTGTGCCACCCTATTTCCAGGTACCCACAGTGAGGACTTTAACATATAAACTGGGCGGGTTCCCTGTGGCTTGGCCATATAAAACCTGCAGATCCAGGTTCAAGACCGGGGGTCGGAGGTAAAGATAAATAACTATGTAAATAAACAACACGTGGCGGGAGACATCGTCACACTCCACTCATAACACCCAGGAGGTGAGAAAAACCCTCATATCCATCGACAGTGATGGACAAGAAAACTGTCAGTTCACACCTCCCACCACCATTACTTAGCAATCAAAGGAAGTGAACTACTGAGAGCTGTGACCACATGGGTGAACCTCAGAAGCAATATTCTGAGTCAGCGAGGTCAGATCACATGCTGTATGACTCCCACGGCAGACCATTCTAGAAAACACAAAACTAGACTGAGAGAAAGAAGATGAGGAAGACGAATTGCTGGAGACTTGGAAATGGTCTCCATCTTAATCCTGTGGGTGGTTTTATACTGACATTAAACTCTTGTCAGAACCATCAGTGTGTTCCCTTAAAGTCCCTTAAACTGACTTTGCAATTACACTTTTTGTGAATTGTGTGTCAGTTACACTGCAATAAAGCGGACCAACGAGGGAAAAAATCCTGGGCAGATGTTTACCATTTTAGTTTGGAAATTCTTTGCAAGTAGCTTATTTGAGTTATGATCGGCTGGGCTTGCTGGCCATCACCAGACATGCTTGAGAATTCTTCGGAAGGGAGGAATGTCTGACGGATAAATTGCTTCCAGAAGTCCCCAAAGGTTTTTGAATACTGGATTTGACAATAAAGTTGATGCATGTTTTCTTTGCAGCCATAAACTGTTCCCTTTGGTTTTGCAGTGTTTACAGTTTCGGAGCTCATGATTTTGTATCTTGGAAAGGTGTGTCTTGACTCTGTAGGGTCCTAAAACTGTGAGTTTCATGTGCAGTGCCTGATGCAGGGCACCCAGGGGAATACAATACCCCAAGAGTCAGGATCTGCACCTGGAGACTCAGCCCAGAAATGAGGAAAAACTTCCCAGAGTCAGGGAAAACAAAATAGGGTTTTGTAGGATGAATAGGAGTGCTTCAAGTGAACTGAGGAGAGAGGGACAACCAGACAGGTGTAAGAGCACATGCAAAGCTTAAGTCATGAGGCATATGGCTTGGGGAGTGACAGGTGTCTGGGATGGGAGGAGGTTGCCTTAAGGAAGGAGACAAGAGACAAAGATATCAGCTACTATTTATTGAGGACCTACTATGTACCAAGTATTTAACTTATACAACAAACCGAAGAATAGATCTACCTGTTGAGGATATAGCAAGTATGGCTGGTTTAGGAGAGGCCTCTCCTTTCTGAGATTGTGAGAACTCAATACTCCTGGACAATGGAAGAGATAAGCCTTGGGAAATAGAAAGATGCCGTGAAAGTGGGTCAGAGCCCCAGACATGGGTCTATACGGGTCTTCTTTCAAACTTCCACTCCACCTCATCTTCGATGTGTACCTTGAGCAGTGACACCACCTTTCTCAACTCTGGCTCCTCCTACCTCCCCCAAGTTTGTAGCCTTAATATGTAAAGAGTTCTTAGGGATCAATAAGAAAAAAAATACAGCCTCACCCTCACCTCAAAGGGAGAGGGCATGATGGGCAGTTTTCAAAGACAAAAGTCAACAACCACATGAGACTACTCAGCTCACTAAGATGATAAATACTCATTAAGATAATGACAAGATAAAATGTTTCACCAATCAGATTGGCAGGTTGAAAGCAATGATAATACCCAGTGTTGGCAAGGATGTGGTCAAACAGGTAGTCATTCCTGCCGTAGGCGGTCCCTTAATACAATCATCCATGCATGTCTTTGACCCTGCCATTCCCCTTGTATGAATATATGCTCATCAGTCATTGGGAAAGAAGCAAATATAGGAAAATAGTCCTCACACTCTTGTCTCTCCGTGAGACACTCGAAGCAAATAGCATCAGCCTCAATGTCTACCCACAGGAGAGTGGTCCTGCTTTCTCCTGCTCCAAACCCCACACTCCTCCTTTGAACAAATATTCAACCCCAGGCATTGAGGTAGACTCTGGGCTTTTGGCAATGCCAAGACACCATGCAACGGCATACCTGACACTACCAGTCAAAGTTCACTCATCTATACATGTCTCTGGACCAACTCTGTCTACAGCTTTAATAGACCCAAACATCTAAGAACATCCATGAGTGCCTTCATTTTTGCTACCAATGCAGGAAATAAAAAAAAAAAAGCAGGCTAATCCCCATTAACTTTATTTACTAACATGCAGAGTTTTGAAGAAACAAACTCTATAATATATGAGGTCTCTATAATTCACGGGGTCTCTATCAGGTAAGGTGATGCAGGAGGTTATTGTTTTGGACTTGTTCATCTACATTTTCTGTGTTCTTGAAAAATGGTTCCTTCCTAATGCAGAAGAGAAGTTGTGGAGGACAATGGTTAGGAATGTGGGCGCAGCGATGCCCATGTCCACATGTCCACGGATGGATGGATGGATGGATGGACAGATGGGTGGGTGGATGGATGGATGGGTGGATGATGGATGGATGGACGGATGGATGGATGGGTGGGTGGATGAACAGATGGGTGGGTGGGTGGATGGGCAGATGGGCGGATGGGTGGAAGGATGGATGGATGGATGGATGGGTGGATGAATGGATGGATAGACGGGTGGATGATGGATGGATGGAGGGGTGGGTGGGTGGATGGATGGGTGGATGGATGGGTGGATGGATGGATGGGTGGGTGGGTGGATGATGGATGGATGGATGGACAGATGGATGGATGGATGGACGGATGGATGGATGGGTAGATGGGTGGATGGGTGGGTGGATGAATGGATGGGTGGATGGATGGATAAACAGTGTGGTGTGTCCCTACACAGGGAAATGCTAACACAGCCTGCAGCATGCATGATCCGTGGTGACATTATACCAGGTGAAGTCAGCCAGTCACAAGAAGTACAAAGCCTGTGTGTTTGGTTCCACTTATCTGCAGCACATAGATAGTTGATTTGTAGAGATGGAATGTGGGTTGCCAGGGGCTGGGGAAGGGAAATGGGGGCCTGTTTTTAGTGGGAAGAGAGTTTCAGTTTTGCAAGATGTAGAGGGTCTTGTAAAGTCCAGTGGTGATGGTTACACAACAATGCACTTAAGGCCCTGGACTGTGCACTTAAAAATGGTCGAAACAGTAAATGTGTGCTCTGCATATCTTACCACAATTAAAAAATAAAGAGCATAAAATACACAGGCTCAGTGTGCTTCTGACACCGGTTCTGTTGAGCTTGGGGAAAGCAGTGTCCCTCTCTGAGCCTCTCTGTCCTCTCTACTGGCCTCCAAATATCACTCCGTCTAGGGCAGGGGTCAGAAGCATTTCCTGCAAGGACAAAACAGCTAATAATTTGATGCTGCGACCCTAGTGTCTCTGTGAAAACTACAGCAGGAAAGCAGCAACGGACAACATGCAAACAAATGAACTTAGCTGTGTTCCAATAAAACTTTATTTACAACAATAAACTGCGGGCCATAGTTTGCTGGGTCTGATCATAGAGTTTGGAAGGGTGATAGAAAATGAGTCTTGACAAGCACCTAACCCGCAGTCAGTGCCAGGAACTCCGCCGGCTGCTAACATCGTTGTTTTAAGAGAAGAATGCATGCAAATTCCTACCTCTGAGGAACTCCCACCAGGTTCCCAGACACACCTGTCTGTCAGTGCTGATGTTCCCAGAGGATTCCCGATAAACAGCACTGGGTGCTGTCCCAGGTGCTGAGAGAGTCCCAGCATGGGGCTTTTCTCTTCAGGTAATTCATACTCGTTCTCTCTTCTCGTCTCTCTCCATCTCGAAAGCCCTTAGCAGGCATGGAAGAAAGGAGTTCAGCTTCCCTGAAGCTTCCATGCTGGACAGATCTCATAGAGAGCAGCTCTGACTGTTCCAGACACCAGCTGTCGGAGCCTTTCCAGCCCAGCCGCTGACCCAGCTTCCAATACCCCCAGCATTTACCAGTGGAGCCGGGACAAGATGCCGACCTGTGCAGACAGCAGATTCACAACCTGGTCTGAGCCACGAGCTTCTGCTCCACAGCCATGGTCACTGGAACAACTGTTTGAAGGTGGTTTGGGTTTTAGTCGAGGAAATATTGGTTTGCAACACCACGTGCATTCCCGAGTACAGCTTCACATCTCACAGACGTGCCCCCACACCACACCCGCCGCCACAGGTCTAGTTCCCAGCACACCTCCTGGTCCCTCCACCCCAGCAGCTTCCCCTCGGGTACCTCCCTTCCATGTCAGAATCAAAAGGTTTGTTTTTGCTTCATTTTGCTTGTTTTCTTGGTTTCTTTATATTCCACCTATGAGTGAAATCATACAACGTCTTTCTCGTTTGACTCATTTCACTGATCATAATCCCGTCAAGGTCCAACCATGTTGTCCCAAATGGCAGAATTTAATCTACTTTTATTGCTTAATCACGTTCATGCGCATCTACAGCATATTTTCTTCATCCATCCATCCACCGATGAACACACAGGTTGTTCCTGGCTCTTGGCTGTCGTGAATCGTGCTGCAGGGAACATAGGTGTGCAGATATCTTTTTCCAATCAGTGCTTTTCTATTCTTTGGATAAATGCCCACACTTGGTGGATTGTCAGGTAGCTCGATTTTTAACTTTTTGAGGAGTCCCCATCCTCTTCTCCACACTGGCTGCACCAATTCACACTCCCACCTGCAGTGTGGGAATCCACACCCTGCCAACACTCGTTCTTCGTTGTTTGGGTTGTTTTTTGGACATAGGCCATTCTCCTGGGCGATAGACGAGATTTCATGGTGGCTTTGATTTGCCTTTCCCTCCTGCCGAGCAGTGAAAAACACCTTTTCCTGTAGCTATTGGCTATCTCTATGTCTGCTTTTTCTGTTCATACCCTCTGCCCATTTTCACTCATGTTATTAGATTTCTCTGTTGTTGAATTGATGGGTTATTTTTGTTTTGATGTTAGTCCCCCATCTGATCTCTGGTTTGCAAATATCTTCTCCCATCCGGTAGGTTGCCTTTTCATTTGACAATGGTTGATTTCACCCTACCGGGTTTTACTTTAATGCTGTCTCACTTTTTCCTTTTTGTTTATTTTGGGGATTTTTGAAAGAGAGTCCATAGAAACTGTATATTATTTTAGATAAAATGGCCCTTTTAATAATATGCATCCTTCCGATTCATGCGCATAGACCGTCTTTCCATATCTGTGGCCTTTTCTATCATTTCCAGAGCAGAGGCCTCTCACATCCATGGTGAAATTTATTCCTAGGTATTTCATTCTTTGACATGGTTGTGAACCACACCAAAAACGCAACTTGTTTGGGTTTTGTTTTTTTTTTTAACATTTTTTTATTTATTACTTTTATTTTGTTGTTCATCTTGGTTGCTCCCCATGGCCCCAGGCCTCAAACCCGGGTCCTCGTGCCCAACAGACCTAACCATTAAGCCCCCAGGGAATGCCTGGAAACACAACCCGTTTTTGTATATTGATTTCATAGCCTGCCTCTTGACTGCATTCATTTGTTACTTCCAATAGTGTGGGGGGAAGCCTTCAGGGTTTTCTATATATAATACTTTGTCATCCACATATGGCAACAGTTTTACCTCTTCCTCTCCAATTTAGGTAACTTTTATTTCTTTTTCTTGTCTAATTGCGTGGTCAGGTCTTCCAATACTCTGTTGAATGGCAGTGGTGTAGTGGGCATCCTTGTCTTATTCCTGGTACTGGGGGAAGACCTGTTATGGTTTCTCGCTGAGTGTGATCCTGGCCATGGGTTTATGATATATGGTCTGTGGTAAGTTTACTATGTTCAGGTACCTCCCTGGGTGGTGATCAGTACATGACCGTGTGCCGCACAGCGGAACTAGATAACTGGAGAACGGGAAAGAAGATGGCAGGAAGGGCAGAGCATGGAAGGAAGGAAGGGTGGGGGAAGGAAGACAGGGAAGGAGAGCTGGCGACTGCCTGTATGTAGGGCAGGCCCCGTGGGAACAGCTGATGTCCCAGATAAGGTGAGGGACAGGGAAAGAGGCAGGGAATCTGAGCTCTAGAAAGACACAGGATGCCTACATCAGAGGGCAAGCTCTCTGCAGGAAGCGGGCAACACATGGCCACATGGACAGAACTTCCTCAGACCAGAAAGGAAGCCCCAGACCGTGGGACCAGCTCAAGCACACGGCTGGAGGCAGGCAAGCCCTGGAGATATCTGGGAGTGGAGGTGTGGCAGGGTGACGGGAGAGGCTGTATGTGGAAGATGGAGCCCGAGGATGACTCAGGGACCAGCAGGCTGAGACACTTGGCTCTGGTGCTGGGGAGACACAGAGGGGTTGGAGCAGAGGCAGGTCATGAGCAGATCTGCATCTTAGGAATTTTGTTTTCAGTGGTGACAGCCTTATGGGCTGGAGAGGGGGATAAGGATGTGAGAAGAGCAGTTCCAGTGTTATGCACCCATTAGAGAGAGTCAGCAATATCTTTTTTTTTTTCAAGTAAAGGTACACGTAGGAGTGAAGGTGAGCAGGCAGGCAGGAAGAGAGAAGAGGGAGAAATATCTTTATTTTATTTTTATTTAGCTGCTCACACTGGTTGTTTCCTTGCCCTGGACCCGGGATGAGAACTCAGGGGTGTGTGGCTTGCGCTCCTTTGGAGGCGACTGACCCAACCACTACTCCACCAGGGCATACCCATCCCCAATATCTATTCTGCCCTCTTTCTCATAGTATTAGAGTCACTATTTACAACTGGGCACAGATATACCCAGAATAAAGACTTATTTCTCAGCCTCCTTTGCACCTCGATTTCCACGTGTGTTCTGACCAGTAGGATGTCAGCAGAGGAAAGCGTATACCTAAAAAGGAAAAGGCACTTCCCTCTTTGTTTCTTTCTCCTGCCTGGAAGGCAGATCTGATGACAGGAACTGAGGCAGCCATCCTGGACCATGAGGTAGATCCATATTTTGGCAGAGGAGTGAGGTAGAAGCCTGGGTCTCTGATGCTTAAGGAGCTGCCAGGTCGGCCCTGGGTTGACTGAGATTATAAGCTTCTGCCTGGTTGAAATACTAATAGTTCAGCTCTCTCTGTTAGAGCAGAGACCTCCCCCATCTCAGAAAATGGCACCTGCATCTTTCCAAATCACCTCGGCCACAGCATGAATCATTCAAGTCTCCTCTTCTTTCTTTTCTCCTTCTTCCAGCCCTGGGTCTTGAACCCCGGTCCTTGGACTTTGCATGGCCTTGGTCACTGTGACACTGGGAGGTAAATTGTCTCTTCTCTCTCACACCCAACCTCCTCTGCCCTCAAAATACACCCCAAATCTGACAACAGCTCAGCACCTCGGTTGCTCCCATCTGTCACCCTGGGCCCCCAGGCAGTGCAGCAAGACTGATCATCAGGACTGGGCCATCCCAACAACGAAGCGTTACCAGCAGCTAGTGGCTGCGAGGTGGCAGCAGAGAAGGCCGCACAGAGGGGTGCTCTACAGGGTGACTGTCCTGGGCAAGTCAGCATCACCTTCCAAGAAAGACAGGGAAACAGGCTGTTTCACATCAAAGCACTGCAAGAACAAAACGGACATGAGTGTAATTGGGACCGGCATCCGGGAAGGGTACAGCTTAAATCCTCCACATGTCACTGTACAGACATCCTGCAGACAACTGGATAAATAGAAATCAGTTCTGCGGAGCCCCCTGTTGGAGCAGAGGTTAGGTCATGCACCTCCGAAGGAGCACAGGCCACATGCCCCTGGCTCGCAGTCCCGGGTGTGTGTGGTGGAGGGAATCAGTGTGAACAAATAAATGAAAACAGAATATAGTGCTTCTCCCTCCTCTCTCTTACTGCCTGTGCCTTTCCTTTAAAAAAGAGAAAGAAGGTTAACTTTGACAATTAAGAATGCACTTGATAAAAGAACACTTGTATGGCCCCCTCACTCTCTTATGTGATCATAGTGCCCCAGGGACCCCAGGATCCATCCCGTCACCTCTCTGGCTTCTGTCGCACACACACCCCTCGCCCACTCTGCGCCAGACGAGCTGGCATTGCTGGTGCCTGGTGACCTTCCCCAGATGTCCCAACGCCGCGCCTGCTCCAGTCTTCACTCAGAGGCCACCTTCTCAGCAAGGACACCTCAATTATACTGCTTTAAATAAACCCCAAACACCTGCCGGACCGGCCCCCCCCCCGCCGGCCTCCTTCCCTGCTACATCTTCCTCCCAGAAGGACTGAATGACCGTGGCCCCACCATTCACAGGCTCACTTTCCATGTGCTTTCCGCCTAAGGACGCCCCACCAGGGCACATCCAGCTGTAAATGTCGAATGAGCGTTTGTTGAATGAATGAGTGAATGAATGAATGAATACATGTTTTGAGTAAATGAATGGTTCCCTTGGATCTGGGGAAACTGTCACTACATCCTGTGCTTATTTAGTTGGTTATTTAGAGGAAGGGAGGAGAGAAGCTGTTCTAAGCCCTTGAGATGCCTTTCCATCTCCCCACCAGCCTTTACAGGATGAAATGGAGACAAACTGGAGTCACTTGCTCAGAGAGTAAAGTCCCAGCCCAGGTCCCCACTCTTCTGTCTGTCACAGTGCAGCCACCTGCCCCTCCCACCCCCAGCCCCAGGCAGAGCCTCCAGTTCCAGGAGTGAGGCCCTCATTCCTCCCAGAACAGCAACAGCCCCCCCTCCTCCCTCAACCCCTCCTCCTACCCCCTTGTCCCCCTCCCCTCCCACCCTTCTCTTCCTCCCCACTCTCCTCCTCCCCCTCCTCCTCCTCCCCTCTCCTCTCCCCCCGCCTCCTCCATTCTCACCCCACCCTCCTGGTGCCATCACCCCCTCCCCAGGCCTTCCTCTGGGTACTGAGGGTAGCCCACCCACATTGTGTCCCCCTAGACCCTTGCTCCTTGAAACTCAGACTCAGGGCAGAACCTTGGTGTGGGAGCCCGGCCACCCTCTCTTTCCTATTGTCACTGTCCCCTCACTGCTCTCTGCAGCTCCCCAGAAAGGTACTCCCTCCCCGCCAGCCCCACACCTCCTGCATTCCTAACACATTCTCCAAATTCAGGTCAAAGCAACGCCACCTCCACCTCCTTCAAGGCTTTCACCGACACCCCACCTCTTAACACCCCACCTCTCGAAGCCACACAGGCCTGCTTCTGGGTCACCCGAGCTCCTCACTTGTGTTTCATTTCCTCCACAGCTCTGCCCACATCCCACAGTCTCTTTTAGCAACACTCCCCTGCCACCCTCTAGGAACACAGTAGCACTGGCCAGGGGCTGCCTGTCAAGTACATAGAACATGCTTGGCACACAGCAGGTACCTAAGTATTTGCTACTACGTGACCATGGGACATGTACATGCCACATGTCATTCCTTGCCTCATCATCCCTGGTGAACTCCTATTCATCCTGCAAAACCCCATTGAGTCATCACGTCTCAGGTCTTTTCACTTCCTCACACACTCACAGAGAAAAGCCTGGAGAACAGATGCTTCTGGGGGACACATGATGTTCTGTGCCACCCCCATCAGTGCGCATGTCGCCGTATCCCCAGTTAGACTCTCTTCTTAGGGCATAAGATAAGGCACCATCGAGGTCCCAGGAACAACGTTCTTAGTGAATAAACTGACCGATATCTAGTAAATATATCTGCATGTCCCATCCTACTAGTGCTCCCCCCCAATAACCCACACCATCCTGTCATTTCTCATAAATTTGACCAACCTCCTTGCCCTGGGACTTCAGCCCAAATCCTACCTTTGGGGGAACCAGGATGCTGGGGCAAGGAGAGAAGTGGGGGTTCAGATGGGACACCCAGGAGCGCTTAGCTTGGCCCTCTGAAGAATTCTGTTTGATTCCTGGGAACCTGGGACCCTGCTCCCACCGCAGGGAATAAATAGCCCACCCGCAATGAGGAAGCCACTGCAGTTTGGGGGCAGACACATGCAGACCTTCAGAGCCCACATCTCCCTCAGGAGGGGGCGGGCAGGACTCAGGGCGGGTTCTTAGTTGGCACCTCCCTGCTGAGTTTCCATGACAGGCCACCAACCCTAGTCACACTGAGTCAGGCCCTGCTGGGCGGGCCCCATGGTGTTTGGGAACCACTTACCTTGGTTTGTAGAGAGGGAGGGGCCTCCGGTGAGGCCCAGGAAGGAGGAAGGAGGCCCTGGACCTGGAACACGGGCGGAGGTTCAGGTTTCGGTCAGGTTCCTGAGGGTGGGGTCTAGAGGGGCCCCCCGGGCCCCCAGGCTGCTGACTTCTGACTTCCCAGGGCCAGGATCAGAGTCCCAAAGTCCCTCCCTCAGACCAGGAGTCCGGACCCCCGTCCTCCTCCCTCAGACCAGGAGTCCAGACCCCCGTCCTCCTCCCTCAGACCCGGAGTCCAGACCCCTGTCCTCCCACCTCAGACCAGGAGTCCAGACCCCCGTCCTCCGTCCTCCTCCCTCAGACCATGAGACCCGCCGGTCCCTGACCCCCAGCACCCTGCCTCTCTGAAGCCTCAGATAAGGGTTCTTTTTAACAATGTACTATTTTAAGGAGGCTGCAGCGGTGCATTTTCTTTGGACACACACTGCTGCCCACCTAACTGGTGGCAGAACAGTATGCGATAACTTTATCCACGGGGAACCACACAGCTCTGTGGCTGGCTTTATCGGGGCAGATGCTTTACTGGGGTGCTGGCAGGAATCTCACTGTACCCAGGTGTGCCTGTGCCCCTGCACCTGCCCATGCGGACGGGACCCGAGCGCAGGCCAGGACCACTGTGACCTGGCCTACTGGCCTTGCCCTGGGACCCTCTGCCTTCCCGGAGCTGGGGTGCTGTCCCCACCTCACGCGACGCTTTCCAGAGAATGATCCCAGCAGGACTGAGCCCAGAAAACACCTGTGGCGTGGACATGACAAGGACAGCAAAAGTGACAGAAGACACACAGCACAAGACCTCTCCCTGCAGAGCCAGCAGCCCACATGAGTGCACAGGGCACACACACACACACACACACACACACACACACACACACACTCCTGTGGCCTGGAACACCCCGCCCTTGTCCT
>RJWH01007216.1:0-43116 GCA_004363575.1 Solenodon paradoxus | reverse complement strand
AAAATTCTAAAGATTAAAAGTACCTTACATGTTGTAAGCACCAGCAGGTTAATCCTTTACTGAAACAGAGGAGTTGATGGGGTTTTTTCTTTCCGGACTTGACAAGTGGGGAAATGTCTTGGATAAAAGGGAAAAACAAACCAAGGAGATTAAATTTCAACAGCCCAAGATTTCTTAGAGTAGATACAAAGTTGTACAATGATCATCATCACTTATAGTTTCTTGTGTCACATATCACTTTGAACTCTATCCAAATGTTTATATGAAATTATGCAACACCCTGTTTTCTTCATGATTATTTTTGATGCATATGGTTTCATAATATAAATGAATTATCGCGGGTTGATATATTTTCTTATTGTTTTTCTCAGTACACTAAACTTTGCCATAAGCTTTTTAAAATATCTTAAAATACTCATGGATGGGGACACCATTTATGCCTCCACCTCCTACCCTTCCTTGACCTCACCCACTACTGGTTATACACAGGACCCCCTGGGTGGGATTTTATAGTAACAGGTAAGAGCTTTTCTCTTCAGTCTGAAGAGAAGATGTTCTCTCCATTTATGGCTAAAATTAAACTCGCTTTTCTCAGCGCATACTAATACCCTCGGCATTAGCTCAGAGCTCCTCTTACTTCTTGAAAAGTATTCCTTCTTACCTGTAAACTTAAGGTTATGCCACCTTTTCTTTATATTCATTTGCTTCAGGGACTGGAAGGTCATTCCTGGGGATAGAAAGTTGTTATCAGTGATGGAAATAGTGTTACTGAAGCTTCATAAAACAGGAGTGATGCTCAAAAACAAGGGGTCTGCTGGTGTGCCCCGGGGGTGTGACGGCTCGGCCCACTGGAATAGTTCACATACAATGCAAGGTTCCTGCTTCGGACCTGGGACCCAGGAAAACAATCAAGAAGAACAAGAAAACAAAATAAATAGAATTTTCTTCCTTCCTTTTCTTTCTGCATGCCTGCCTTTACTTTGAAAAAAAAAAAAAGGTGAAAGATATATAGGGATTTGGGGCACATGTTGATAGAGAATCTGTTAGGACTCCCAGAGACCAGGCTTCCCTTGCAGGCGCTGGGCAAGCACCCAAGATGAACCACTGAATAAAAGTCAATAAAAATGCTTCCTCCAGTCTCTTAAAAGAAGTGGGGTGGGGGGACGTCCTTCTACATTTTGACTCCTTATTTTCCTAATAGAAAAGGAATTAAACAACCACTTACAGAAAAGTTCTCTACCCTCTGATGGTAGATTACGACACCCCCTCCTCCCCAAATCCAGGCTGTTAAAGTGGTTATTTTGTGCTCTAAGTACATAATGAAACTCCAGTTAACACTGAGAAAATCCTGAGCCAAACATGTCACAATTGTGGAGGGAGAAGAAAGTGGCACTTCAGGGACTGAGAATCTACAGAGGGTTTCCTTCTCCCTGATAGGACGACAGCTCTGAAAGTCGCGTCTGTTAGACAAGACTCTGCCATCCACACAGGGTAGAAATATGGCTCAGGGGCGTTACGGGCCAGCAAGACTCAGGGAGAGCTTGTCTGCACAGCGGTACCAGGTGAGTGGCCCGACCAGTTGTTTACTGGATCCCTGTACCATGTAAAATATCCTCACAGCATCCACCGGGGCTCTTCTCTGTGACAGGGGAGGAACCTGCGAAAGGGGCTTGTGAGGGACCTTAACTCTGTCCTGACCTTTCAAGGGCACGTTCCTGGGGTCAGCAGGGAGAAGGGACCAGTTTCAGGGGCTGTGACCAGAAATGCTTGAGCATCTTTGTCCCTGATTCAGCAGCTGGTACCACAAGGCAGCTCTGGGTGGGCTCTCACAGGAGGCCCCACTGTCTTTTACCCAGTGATCAGAAAGACAACTTTTTTTAAAGTTCCTAGGAATAAGTCTGTTTCCTTAGCCTGTTTTCCCCTGCGTTAAAACTGTCAGCATAATGAGCTTTCATGACATTTGATACATTTCTGTTTTGCGTAAGAGCCAGCTTTGTGTTTCTGTTTCTGCTGAAATTCCCCAAATGCCTGTGTTTCCCTGGAAGGTTTTCTTCCTGTATCCATCTATAAGACTCCTTGTCCTAATAGAACATTATTCCACGTGTGTTTCTCATACTCATTCACTGTGTGCCCGCTGATGGGGACACCAATTAGAAACAGTTATGATAAAGTTGCTCTTTAGGGAATCCCTGCTGTTCAATGGCCAGCCTGTGAGGCAAATAACCCCAGGTACCTGCTTTCTCTGACCATGTCTCCTTCAGCAGAGAGCACCAGCCTCCTTATTTAGCTGAGGAGACCAGCTGACATGGAAGCACTTACTTATCTGAACCAGTAGGTGTTAGAGCCAGACTGGCTGTGACATAAGTGAATGCAGGGCCTGTCTTATTCAATGGTTTGCTCCAACATTTCCAAAAGGTGACCTGGGAAGGACACCATCCCTCTCTGCCCTGGCATTGTTCCTTTTACTCAGTCTGAAAGAAAAGGAAGTGGTTTGCTAGTTGAATCAGAACCTGGTTCTGTTCTAATTCTGAGCTTTAAAATTTGAGGAAGTTAAAGAGAAGGCATGAAAAAAGGAAACCCAAATGTAAGAGGTAAGCAAAAACTAAAGGTAAATCCAGCAGGACATTGTGTGTATTGAGTGCAGCCATTTTGAACAGATTCCAAGACTTGAACTAGATACTTAACCAGCTCGTATCCAGCCCTGTTGGCTTTGCTGATGGTCCCACATTACGCTGGTGTCCATTTCACTAGCGCCAGCCATGAAGGGTCATGTTAACTTTTAAAAATAACTTTGGTGTTGATGTTAGTCTCCCTATCTGTCAAAGGAGGAAATAAGGCTGATGGGCAATAAACAATTTTCCTGAGTCTTGAGACTGTCAGGTGCAGGCCGAAGTTCATGTTTCATGCTTCTAGACAAGGACAGATCTAAGGCAAGTTATTGATGATTGGTAGCTATGGAGGGGATGAAGGTTTGTTGAATGTCTTCCCAAGTATACAGAAAATAGAGAATCCAAAGGGTTAGAGCAAACATCCGGTTTCTTTGATGGGATGGAGTGCTAAATTGTCAGTAGTTTGTTATAAATTTTATGTGAAAAATATTATAGGAGGGGTTAATGGAGAGAAGTAAATTCTTACCCAGGACTGAAGAGTAAAAATCATCTTATAAAGATAAAGACCAAATCACCCCTGTTGTTCACAGTTTGGGAAAAGAGACACAGGTAAAGTCTGTTGCTAAGTACCCTGCAAACATTTTTTTCTCTGAGATTGATACGGTAAAACATCATAATGATCCTCTTTTCAGTGATTACCACTTAAAAAATATTTACCAAAGATGCCCCAACCCAGTCCTCCATACCCAGTTATTTGGGGGTTCCCTAGTTCATAAACTGTTCTTGTCTTATGACAGAGCCCAATGCTAGTCAATCTACTTTTCCTAATCCCCCTGGGGAAACATCTACACCTTAAACTAATTTAGGATTCTCTGACAGCCTCCTTGGAGCCTCAGTGCCATCAGACTCTAATAAAGCATCAGGTGATCTGGACTCCCTCCCAGCCTGCATTCGCTCATAGATCTGATTTTGTTCAGCTCACGACTGATTTCAGGAGGTCTGTGGGTGATGGGTTTTTAAAAGTTCTGAACCTATCTCAAAGGTTATGCAGATTAATCTGATGTTGAAAACTAAAATACTGCTGGACATTTATAAACAATTAACTCAGAAACCGTTTGTGTTTTAAGAGACAACTGCATGTAATTAACATGTGTCATAGATAGAAAAGATTTGGATCAGGAAATTGTCATGTGAAGCAAAATCGATAAAGTGGATGCTGATGGCAATATCATAAAATGAAGTAGAAAGACCATTAGATCTTAAAGTGGGATAATTTGACTTCAGTTGAACACTTGCTGAAATTGAACATATATGCAATTTATAAGGTTATGAACAAACAGATGGCTTTTTTTCTCTTTTGGATGACAGAAAATAACCTATGCTGCAAATTAGAGTTCCAGCGTCTTCACTCCAAGACAGTATTTCAGGCCACATATACTCACACTCAAGGAATGCCCATGGAGAAATGACTACAGTTTTTTAACTCTAGTCCCCATATCTGCTCTGTACATATACCATGGTACACTGATCAGTGTCCTTTATATGCCAGAAAGTCTATGATACAAGTATTTTTTGCAGATACATATCATCCACTGTTGCTTTCATCAAGAAGGTATTTGCTAATTAATCCAAAAAATTTCCACATATGTATGAAATAAGCAATGTTTTTTATCATCATTAAAGGAACAATATTCTTCTTTATAACTGCAATAGGCATTGTGGGAAATACCCATGTTTTCATGAAACATATGTGCATTTTCTTTGGAAGTACTGAGAAGAAATCTATACATCTGATACTCCTGCACTTGACTTTCACAAATATGCTACTATCTTGCAAGGGAATACCAAGGGCAACAGCCTCTTTTGGTTTGAGAAACTTCTTAAGTGATACAGGCTGTCGACTTATTGTTTACCTGGAAAGGGTGGCTCGGGGCCATTCCATCTGCACCAGCACTCTCCTCACGGTGGTGCAGGCCATCACCATTAGTCCCAGCTCCTCCATGTGGGCGAGGCTCAAACCCACGTCGACATGGCATATCCTTTCCATTTTACTCTCCTTTTGGATACTCAGTCCCTTGCTAAGCATGAACTTACTCTATGTGATCAAAAACACCAGCAGCATCAACAGGCCACAAATTAATAAAAGTGACAGCTATTGTTTCCTAGCAGAAAACAGGGTGGATTTTTCTCGCTCCCATGGCCCTGCGAGATTTCCTGGGTCAGCGTCTCGTGGGCTGCACCAGCGTCTATATGCTGCTTCTCCTCCGCGCTCACCACAAGCAGATCCTCTACCTTCAGAGCTCCAGGCGTCTGCACTCAACCTCCCCGGAGGTGAGAGCCTCTCACAGTGTTCTCCTTCTGATGCTCTGCTTTCTTTTCTTTTATTGGACGGAATGCATTGTTTCTTTATATTTCAGTTCCTCCTTTGAGAATCATCCCTTAATGTTGAATGTTCTTGAAATTCTAATCCTTGCTTATGCCATGGTCAGTCCTTTCGTGCTGATTCACAGAGATGGACACCTTGCGGAATGCGGAAATGGTCACTAAGACGTGAGGATGTCTCTTCGTTAGATCCTTTCAGTTCCAACATCGAAAGTACAGATCTGGCATGTTGTTTATAAAAACAATAAAAAAGACAACTCAACAAAATCACAATACGCTGTCATACGACTAGCGGGTGGCCTACTGTCCTGAGGTGACACGGGGGATCTGAATCAGCCATGGGACCCAGCTCTCTTCACTGTCTCCAAACTGCCACCCAGGAGGAGTGACATATACCCTGCTTGCAAGATGGCTCTTTCGCATCCAAACTTCTGGTAGCGGAGCAGAAAAATCACTTTGACAAGACTATCAAAATAGTAATAGCTTCACCCTTTGACACAAAAGTTCCATTTCTAGGATGACTGTAGAGATATCCTGCTCATGTGAAAAATACAGAACTACATTAATACTCACTGAAGCATTATTTGTAAAACACAACCTAAATATCCAACAAATAAGACAACTGTGCTTGTTATTTTTAAATCATCCAGAGGACCCACCTATACGAAAGGGTTTCTTGAATTTATGGACGAATAAACAAATTCAGAATGCACTGATGTAGGGTGATAGTCAAGGTGTGTTTGCCATTGGTGAAAGAAAATAACGCAAGAGTAATTGTATTCAAAAGTAGAGTATATGTTTGTAACTGAGTGTTGGTCGACATCATTCATAACCGCAAGAATGCAAAATTGCTAAGAGTGTGAACTGGTTTAGTGATACATACATACAAGAAAACAGTGATTCCTAAATCACAGTGGATTTCTTCAAAGACACCACTGACCCGAGACAAAACTTCAGTGATCACTTAATTCTATGAGTAGCTGCTCTGAGTGGCAGTCCACAGTGACATTTTGGTTCTCAAGCAATTCTTAACGATTCAGAGCAAATGTCTGAGAAGTCCGCTTATATTTCTTTATCTATTCTACAGTCACCCTAGAAAATGAAGCAGTTCCCTTTGGAGAAAGCTTGAAGAAGTATATGTTTGGAGCAGTATATTAGGGCTTCTTAAAGGAAACTTATCATTTCCATTCAGGGGTTTGGGTTCAGACTGACTTGGTCTGGGAATGATTAAAGATCCCAGAGTATTCATGATGTTCTGGTACTCAATTCATAGAATGATAAGAATTCATAATTATTTATGATATTTAAGTATTTAAAATCAGTTTAATAATCACAAATGCTGGAGTTTTTCCCGCTTATCCAGATCTAGTGAGACTTTATTAGAACCCTCATATTCATCACCTCTACAGGATTATGAGCAGCTGATCAACCCCAAAGATGTCTGTGAGTAGACGTTTCTGATTAATATGCACTAAGGTAACCACTCCCACTTGTCTTTGGTGATCAGATGCTACTCTTGGCATGTGTCAATCACAATCAAATATTCCTACTGTGTTTTTTATTTCCAATTTCATTGGGAGTAGTTCCTCATTTAATTTTTAACTTGTAGGGAAGAACTCAAACAAAACTCTTCCAGGATTCTGGGCTAGCTTCATGAGTGTATTTGTGATGAGTGAGGTGCTCTGGAACCCGTCAGGTTTGGAAGAGCAGATCTTAATAACCAACACATTGTCTAGTCCACAGTGACATTTGGACTCTCAGAAAATTATTAATAGATCATAGCAAATGCCTGAAAAGTAAATTATATCCTTTGACCCATTATACAGTCACCTTAGTAAATGAAGGCAGGTCCCTTTGAGGAGGGCTAGGAAGGTGTATGTTTGGGGTAATATGATAGATCTTAAGGGAGACCTATCATACTTTCATTCAAGGCATTCTGGATCAGACTGACTCAAGTCCCCAGATGTTGAAGGATCCCTCAGTATCCACGATATTCTGTTCTGCATTTCAATATCCTTAACACTTTGGGAAAACCCTTCACTGTGTACTAAAGAGTTTTGACATTTCAACTTCATTAGTATACACTACATTAGAGCCCACACTTCTGTCCTCCAAACTCACAAAAATTATAAACCATTTCTAGGCAATTTCGCTCACACATTGCATCCAAAATCTCTGCTTAGCGGATCCATATCGACACACTAGAGCTGTGTTCCAATCATGTGTTCCTGTCAGCTTGATCCTACACCCTTAAGGTCCACCCCCACACACATATCTCTAGGTTGAATTGCAAACTATCTGAGAACTGTTTTTGAAATACAGATTAAATATTTCAATTGCACTTGTCTTTACTCTAGAACCTATCTTGTTATAAAATCTATTTGCAGAGTTTAATTTCTCCATTGATTTCCACAATTGTCCTGAAAATAAATGTCAATATGTAGACAGTTTGATTTTAAAAAGTAATGAAAGGGGAACTGTAGTAAGGCACATGGGCAGAGATCTAGCATGGCCCCCAAGATTCTTTCCCAGTGGTGTCGTATTTGGTTTTACATCCTCCCCTTAATTGTAATCTTTCTTTTCTTTTATATTTATATTAAAGTGTTTCTTCTTTTAAAGGAAAGGTGCAGGCAGAAATGCAGGTGAGTAGGTAGACAGGTAGAAAGAGAAAGGAGGAAGAAGCATTTTATTTCATTTTAATTAGTTATTCACATTTGTGTTCTCCTAGGACACATTGAGAACCCGAGTCCTTGAGGTCGCGTGGAATGTGCTCCTTTTGAGATGGCTGCCTTAACCACTACCCCACCAGCGTATGTCTGAAATGTTTGTTTCTTTTCTTTTCTCTATGGCTCAGTCTATTAAGTCAGTCTTCCCAGGAGTCATGTTTGTTTCCAGACAAATTATTATTTCCCTGTAATATGCTTGAATCCCTGCATGCTGATTGCACCAGCAGTCTGAGCATAGTATCATCGAAGACAAGCCTTGTTCTTTGGTTCCCTGCCATCTGTGAACCGTTGGGAGGAAACTGCATACCTGGAAGCAAAGTGTTCACGAATCTCTGCACACCTGAAATCAATGAGAATAAACAGGTTGAGACTTGTCATTAAGATAGAAGATGAGGATTTGTGATACCAGTCTTACTAGTGTAAATGACTCAAAACATTGTAGGTCCTAATGGTATCCTTCTGACTTGCATCTTCCTGCTACCCACCTCTCGATGAGCTAACACTGGAGATGGGAAACCAGAGAACTGGATACATATCTTTCAGAGTAACTGGAATAAAAATAAAGTAACAGAATGAGAGGAGGGAATGGAACTCAAGTCACTTCCTTGGAGCTGTAGCCTCTCCCTGCCCCAGATAATTCATGGTACATGGTTCAGTGTGGGAATATTTTTCAGGGTTGTGATTTAGTTGTGTCTTGTTCTAACTCAGAATTGAATACAAATTCCTTAAGGTAAATACTGAAGCAATTTTCAGCTCCATTAAAACAGTACGGCCTATGCTTATACATGCTTGAGATAAACAGGAAATATCAGGGCTGTGCAGACAATTACCTTGGTTACAACGGAAAACAAACGCAGTCATTTCTGAGCAGATTAACTCCCTGCCCTCCACTTCAGTCAATACTCCCTCATCCATCCCAGGGAAGATGGCGACATTTTAGAAAAATAGCAGTGTTGTGGCAGATGGTACCATCTATCTCAGCAGAGGTGGGCATTTTCCTTACAGGGAGTTAGTGAATAGGATGTGGTGCATCTTCATGGTAAGCCAGAGGGTCTGCTCTTTGGCATGGCCGTTGTTACCTTGTGTCATTAGCATGAGCAGATCAAGGGTGTTGGTTGCCCCTGTTACGTGATGCACATTATCAAACAAGGAAGGCCATGAGTTGAAAGGTTGGATGGACTGAGATATGAAGAGTGCAAGTTCAACTATTTAAAAGGATGAATTCCTGCCACCAACAACAGCATGGATGAGCCTAGATAAATCAGGAGAAAGATAATATATGATTTTGCTAAAGTGTAATATGTAGATAATTGAAAAAAAAAAACAAATCAAACAAATCAAACTAAAGTAGAGTTTTATCTACTTTTTATAAGGCCAAATTAGTGGTTACCAGAAGGGAATGAGACAAGGGGATAGGCAAATTGGGTGAAAGGAGTCAGTCATAAGGTGAAGGTCAGAATTGGAACGTTGGTATAAATTGAATGTATTATATATACAGATGTTTATTTACAATGATACATACCTTAAACATATGTTGTGATTCAATATCCCTTCAATACAATTAAATATTTTTTTTTAACTCAAGGATGCAAGCTGTTTTAATAAGACACTAGTAAGGGGTGCCCTGGTGAAGTAGCTGTTAAGTCCGCCATCTCTGTCCAACCTCAGTCTACATACGTCCCAAGTACCTGAATTTGAGTGCGTTTGGGAGAGAGTGGAGGGAACAATCAAAATGAACAGCTAAATAAAAATAAATATAAGTGTGTTCTTCCCGCTGTGCTAGCTTTCATTCCTGCCTGCAACTTTCCTTTAAAAATAAAACAAAAAACAAAAAACACTATTCAGAAAGCCTATAATAGAGGTGAGTAGGGATTTAAAATTAATATGAAATATGTTCTTAAAGGAAGAAAATGAAAACCTGATGCTGGAGTAATCGTTATAGAAACCAGTCAAAATCACTGGATTTGGAGAGGCAATGAATGAATTTATACAACAAAAAAACCTCGTTAGGTTAACAAATAAGTGAACAGACACTATACCAAAAGTACCAAAAGATAAAATCATTGAAGTAGAACATTACATCAAAGAACAAACTTAGAAAACATCACACTACTATCAAAAGGTAGAAACTAAGAGTCTATTTATTCTTATATTAATCCTGGTCAACAACTTCTTTCAGTTGGCTCGTTGGTCTAGGGGTATGATTCTCGCTTCGGGTGCGAGAGGTCCCGGGTTCAAATCCCGGACGAGCCCATTTCTGTTTTCACTCAGTACTAAATATGTGCGTGCGCCTATTATGAGTGCTGGCAAGGCGAGCGTATTAAATTTCACTAAAACAGTCTTCCCTTCTCTCACAGGAATGTGGGTTTTAATTTCCTCTGCTAACTCCAACTTTAGGTGACTTGCAGTATTTACTACTCCTACCAGAGTTATGCCGCTGATAGATGCTGGATGCTAGGTGGACAAGGTAAAAAACAAACTAATTTCTACGGAAGTTAGTATCGCAAGTAACCAAGTATTCACACTGATCATGCCTCCTCTGAGAAAGTAGGGCATTCCCACAGCAGACCCAGGAGAAATTACCAGCCAAGTTTTCCTTAACACTGAGAGTTCAAGATCTCCACCCCATGTTAGGAAATTTGCCGGTACTTTCCCTGCCCCGATGTTGAAAATGCTCAAGTGAATTGATAGATATTGATTTTGAAAGTGGGAAAAGAAAAATGATGAAGAGAAACTACTAATCTAGTTATTTTGCCTGCGCTAGTCAAATTATTTTCTCAGAATAACCAAGTTGTTTTGTGGCCAAGACAGAAAATGAAACACGCAATCTACTCAATTTCTTCCTTGCTTCATGGTATTGTAGAAATTCAACTTACCTTGCTCATTTTGATATTCTGAAAAAGTGTGGATCTTTTTACTTTTCCTTGTTCTGATCAATTTTGGTGTCCTCTGGAGTATAAAGATGCAAGTTTTTATTCAGAGGTGATGTGTAATAATTTTTTGTTTTTATAGATGAAATGTAAATTTCTAATTTATTTGTAATTGAATATAATTTTATAATTTGGAACCAGTGGTGTCATTTGTTAAATTTGAAATTCAAAAAGAACTTTCTCCAATTTTTGTCTTTTGAGAATTTTTTAAAAATCAGCAAGTTAGCCTTATGCCATCTAAGCAGTAGAGTGAATGATTTTTCTTCAAGAGATTTATTTTACTTTCACAAAAGAGATGGAGTAAAGATTTTGACATATAAGTGTCTGATAATAAATGGTACAGGCAAATAGATCATTTTACAATGAAGCCCAGAGTCAATAGATGACTCATAATCTCAGTTTCCAGTTATTTTTAGGGTGTAATTATAATTACGGACCAATCAAAGATCACTAGGCATATGGAGTAAATATCTAACATAAAAGACAGAGATAAACGTGAACTAGAAAAAAAGTAGAGGAAAATATTACACAGAGAGAAGAAAACCTCTCAGGAAAATGATTACATGCTATTTTTTTTTTTTTTGCGAGAGAAAGAATGCTATACAAACGGGTAACTCTTAAATAAAGGTATCTTTTAAAGTTGAAATTGTGAGTAGACATGAACAACTTAGTGATTCCAGAATAAAATGTGAAGAGCATCTTCCAGAATGTGGAGTAAAAATATAAAGGAAAATACCAGCAGTCACACATTTTGGCATTTATCCTATAAAAACCTATATTCACACAGAAGGCTGCACCCAAATGTTTCCAGCAGCTTTATTTATAATAGCTGAATCTGGGAAGCAACCAAATGTCCTTTAATGCATGAATGGAAAAACAATCTGTAGTACATTCATACCAAAGAATATTATTTGGTCATGGATATTGGTTTATTAGTTGTTACAAACATTCCACAGTAATATGAAATATAAATAAGAGAAGTTCTGAGGTAGAGAAGATGATATGTGGGAATGCTGTACTTTCTTTCGGTTTTTCTGCTAACCTAAACAGCTTTTTAAAAAATAAAACCTTTTAATATAAAAATATAAACAGTATGTAAATAGAAGAGAATCTTTTTTAAAGGTAAGAAAAGGTTTAAAATCCAAGTAAAAGGAAATCTAGGAAAAAAAAAAGATAAAGAGCATAGAACACATATGTGAAAAAATCAACAACAAAAAGTCAACCTGAAATACATGACTTTCCAAGTTTAATGATGTAATAGAGCTCCCAGAAGTGACTGAGTATAGAAGCACACTGTCGTATCTTTTAGGCATTTCAAAATGTGAGGACAAATGAATCAATTTGAAAGAGAGAAATGAACATTTTAATTACAAATAAAACATCAATAATTAGAATGACCTGTAATTCTCAAAAAAAGCAATCATGGAAACTGAAGAAAATAGAGAATTTTTGTAAAATCCTGAAGAAAATATTCCTCAGCTTACCATTCCATATCCAACCAAGCATTCACTCAAAAGTTAGAGAAACATAAACAACATTCCCCAACCCTCAAATACTCAAAAATCTTATCTCCCATAAGTCTTTCGCAGGAAGGTACTCTACAATGTGTTTTGCCAAATGAGAAGGCAAATTAAGATCAAACAAGATATGGGAAATGGGGTGTCCAAACCCAGTGAGAGAGAAAGAAATGTAGAGAATGCTGATGAAGAAAGACAGCTGGATAACAAGCATAAAAATCTCCCAATTTCTTCTTTTGGTGCAGAAGTTTTATGGTTATCTGTGGTCATTTAAAAAATACAAATCTTATATTCAAAACATAAAATGTAACTAAAGATCAATGAATCATATTTACTAATCATAATTATATAAGCTGAATGTCAATTCAATAAATATAACTATTTGGCAGAAAGACTGATAGAGTAACTGTATATGGTGGTGATTAAGATAAAGAAAGAGGCAAATATTTCTACATAATAGGTAATAAACAGAAAATACTAATCTTAAAAAAACAATAAATAGCAATGAAAGTATATGCAGGTTCTCTCTGCTATCCAAAAGTAGAACTCCCGGGAATGTCAAAAAATTCTCCCTTATAAATTAATGGTAATAAGTTTCCCAGGTGCCAAAAATAACTTCCCAAATAGGGACTTTCTTTTGGATAGCAGGGGAAACCTGTATATTAATTAGAATCCACTTTTGTCTTTATAACAAAGACCCAACAAACTGTAGCTTAAAGGAAACATTTACTGATCTCTTGCAGAACAGTTGAAGATGTCACAAATGCCAGGGTAATACTTTGGCTTCAGGATGCCGGTTCCTCTTCTATCTCATGGCTCCCTATTTTCTTTAGTGTTGCCTTTTCCAGCAAGCAGGTAGAGTAGAAAGAGTTGAATGAAAGGTGTTTCCTTCCTCTTCTGGGCATGACATGGGAGATTTGCATACACTTTTTCCTCTATGACCTAGTTTAGAAATTCATCACATGACCATGCATAGGAAGCATCAAGCAAAGTTTTGCATGGTAATCTTTTCATGGGTGGCTACGAGTGCTACTGGTTACCCATTTGTGAGAGAAAAAGACAAATATCGACGGACAACTAGTTATCTGTGACAAAGCATGATAGTTGGAGATGTGCTGGCAAAAACAAAAACAACATAAACAGAAAGCTAAATGACTGAAAATAGTTCCGTCTACTATAGAGAAATAAGACAGGAGGAAGAAGACCACTTTTTTGCATACACATGTTTTAGGTGTGTAAGATTTCAGAATGTGTGCGATTCGTGTTGATTTTTTAAATTGTTAGTTTAAAATATTTTAACTGGGAAGCAGGATAAATAGTTCAACCAGATTAAAATGAGAAAGGAAAAGAGCATTCCAATAGGGAAAATGGCTTGGGGAAAGAGAGGGGAAAATCGATCCTTCTTAATACAAAAACAGGAATTGAACTAAACATGGACAACCAGGTGGAAAGAGATGGGTTAAAGTGACGTTGAAGATTCAGGCAACGCACATACGGTAAACTATAAGGACTCTTTCAATTAAGAAGAAAGATTCTTTGAGACTTTAATTCACAGAAACAAGTAAAGGGGTGGTCTTCACTCAAGATACTAGAGCAACCTAAGGCAAAGTGCTCTCATACAATGAGTGTGAGAGTGCACCAGGGATCCATTCCTGCAGAACATTTCATCCATATTTCCTGTTGCTCATCCTGTGACTGATTTGCATGGGCGTCAGAAGAAAGCTCCTTGTGACTCCTTCCGATCTCAGATCTGAGGATGAGTCACTCACATGCTTCTAGCGCTCCAGTCCACTTCTCTCTTGGGCACCTCTAGACAACTTACTCTTCAGGAATCACCTTCAATATTAGTCACACGCACACCAACCACCCATCCCCGGCACTTAGCATTCGTTCTGATTAATCAACTAATCCCTACTTGTGTCCATTTATGTGCATTTTATTTATTCCATGAAACAATTAAAAACCAAAATAAGGCAGTTGACAAGTATTGTGTTGTTTTTTTCCTCCCTTTCCTCGAATCATTTTCTCTAGAGGCGAATCCCTTACCAGTTTCAGCACCACATTCCTTGGAAACTCTAATTAAAGTTAGGCAACGTCTTCCGCCTAGAAAATAACACAAGAAAAACACAGGGGCGGAGTGGGTGAGGGGTGGGGCAGGGGGAGAAGCACCAGAATTTATGACTTTTCTGATGCGGATAACCCGGGATGAGAGTCCCATGAGTTGAGGATTCTGGTCTAAGCGATTTCACCCAATAGCATTGAAGAAGCGGTAGTAACAGGGTAAACGGAGCATCGCCCGCAGCAAATCAGTGGTCTTATTTTCCAGACCCTGGTATTAACCACGAATCAGGAGTCCGGATACGCAGCCCCGGTGACGCAAGAGGGAAACGACGAGCGCCTATTGGCCGGGTGTGCCCGGCAGAGCCAACCGCCCGCGCGACCCGACGACGCTTTGCCTCCTGCTAGGACTAAGCGGTGCAGAGAGGGAGCCAAAGCACAGGCGAGTAGGTTTCTACGGCGTCGCAAATGTTTTTAAGAGTCCTGTTAAAGTTAAGCAATTCTCCCTCGTTCTGTTTCTTTGTGCTTTTGTGTGGAAGCTAGTTAGCATATACATCTCCCAGATATCCCCATGCAATCTCCTAAATGCCTTTTGACAGCTGAGAGTTCACAAGAATAACTTCCGAAAGGAATCACGAAGTAGTTGCTTAGACGAGGTGGCCGAGTGGTTAAGGCGATGGACTGCTAATCCATTGTGCTCTGCACGCGTGGGTTCGAATCCCACCCTCGTCGATCGTACCCTTTTTAGTTAAAGGCGGGGTAGCGACCAAACGCACTATTGAAACCTATGTCCATCTATCCAAGAAGTTTACTGTGCGTACAGAACTCTGCTCATAGTGTATTTACGTTTTCTTAGCCTTTTACTATAGCTTTAGTATTGATTGTTAAATATTATCTAAGCAGGGTACTTCCAATCAAGTTCCTTTTACATTTATTACTCCAATGAGCAGTAAAATAAATTCATCCAAAAAAAAAAAGGGTCTGCAGAAAAACACGAACACACAAAGGCAGGTTTACAGTTGCTTAGATTCTCATGAACAAATCTACCAACCGAAATTGAAGAAACATATAGCCCTGGAGAGATGAACACAAGAGTTTTCAAAAGATTAAGAAATTAGAAGGCAGGATTCAAATGACCACAAACAAACAAAACAAAACAAAACAAAACAAAGCCCACTTTACACTTACACTAATCAGATCCTCTTTTCCATTTCTGGGATATAATTATACATCATTTACATGCCCTCCTAACAATTAAACAGAATTAAAAATTCATCTTTTCTCAGTAACAGTTATTCTACACATTAAAATTAACTCATATGTATACGTTCCCCATACGTGCAGTTTCCCCATTCTTTGGATATATGTCAACAGACCCTGCCCTCCACCAAATCACCAAGTATTCTTCGCCATTATCCAGTGGGATCAGTCACTTCTTGCACCCTCCTCCCCACAATTCCGGTCCCATTCACTATTGGTAACCTCGGTTCTACTGACAGAGTCCAAGGGTTGGTTGTGATTGATCTGTTCTTTCTTTCCTTCATTCACATTACACCTACGAGTGAGGTCGTCTTGTATCTATCTTACTTTTTTTGACTAATTTCACTTAGCATAACCACCTCAGACCCATCCATGTTGACTCAAATGAGAAGATTTCATCTCTTCTATAGGATGTGTAGACTTCCATTGTGTATATATACCAGATCTTGATCCATTCATCTGACTGTTGAGCACTCAGGTAGCTTCCAGTTCTTAGCTCTTGTGAATTTGGCTTCGATAAACATGGAGGTGCACAAATCTCTGTGAATTAGTGTCTCTGAATGCCCAGAAGTGGGATGGCAGGATCACATGGGATTTCCATCTTCAACTTTTTGAGAAGTCTCCATACTGTTTTTGACAGAGGTTGCACCAATTTGCACTCCCAACAACCATGTAAAAGTGTTCCCTTTTCTCCACATCCTCACCAACATTTGTTGTTTCCAGACTTCCAGATAATCGCCAGTCTCTCAGATGTTTCTCAGATATCTCATTGTTGCTTTGATTTGCATTTCCCTGACAGCCAGCTAGTAAGAACATCTTTTCGTGTACCTATTGGCCATCTATACATTCTCTTCGGAAAAAAATCTCTCCAATTCCACTTCACATTTGTGTTTTAAATTGCCTGCTTTTCTGTTATTGAGTTTTATGTATTCTTTGTATATTTTAGATATTAAGATATTAAGATCTTCAGAAATATGATATACATAATCTTCTCCCAACTAGTAGGTTGTCTTTTTGTTTTGGTGATTTTTTTTTCACTGTAAGAAGATTTTTAGTTTGATGTAGTTCCATTTGTGTATAATTCTTTTTGTTTCCCTAGAAACAAGTTGGAGTTGAGTCTCCAAAGGCTTCTGGAAGGCTGATGTCATGGAATGGCTTTCCTATATTATCTTCTAGAATTTTATGATTTCCAGTCTTTTGTCCAAGTCTCTTTTAGTTAACTTTTTAGTTAATTTCTGTTACTGGTGTCACAGAGTGATCTAGCGTCATTCTTTTGCATGTGGCTGTCCAGTTATCCCAACACCATTTATTGAAAGGAGTTTCCTTTCTCCATCATGTTTTTTGCTCCTTTGCCATAGATGAACCGACTGTATGTGAGTGGGTCAGTTTCTAGTGATTCAGTTCTATTCCATTCTGTGCCTCTGTTATTATTCCAGTTGAATGCTGTTTCGATCATTATCAGTTAGTAGTATAGCTCAGTGCCTGGAAGTGCAATCCCTTCATATTCATTTTTTCTAATAATTGCTTTGACTCCTCAAGGTCTTTTTTTGGTCCATACAAATTTTAAGATTTTTTTGTTCTATTTCCTGGAAATAAGCCTGTGAGATTTCAGTGAGGATTGCATTAAATTTGTATGTTGCTTTAGGCATGATGACCATTTTAATGATGTTGATTCTTCCCAAATATGAGCAGGGGACATCTTTCCATCTTTGTATCCTCCTCTATTTCTTTTAAGGACTTACAGTTTCCATTGTACAGTTCTTTCACTTCCTTTGTTAAGTATATTCAAAGATAGTTGTGTCTTTTTACTTCTATTTTAAACAGTGCAGTTTTCTTGATCTCATTTTCTTTTAGCATGCTGTTTGCATATAAAAATACAATGGATTTTTGTGCATTGATTTTGTAGCCTGCCGTTTTCCTGTATTCATTGATTTTATCTACTGGTTTGTTGACAGTTACTATTGTTTTATATATATATTACACGCACATATGTATATAATCATATCATCAGCAAATAAAGACAATTTTACTTCCAACTTGGAAAACTTTCCAACTTGGATCCCTTTTATTTCTTTTTCTTGCCTAACTGCTCTGGCCAAGACCCGTGATGTTAAATAGCAGTGGTGAGAATGGCCAGCCTAATCTTGTTCCTGACTTTAGAGGAAATGCTTTCAATTTTTTGCCATTGACTATGACATTGGTTGTGGGTTTGTCATATATGGCCTTTATTATGTTAAGATATGTCTTGCTCCTACCAGGGTGCCACCTTGACCAGAAGTCCTCACTTTTTCTCATTATCACTACATTAGAAATATTTTTTCCTTTAAACTTAGTCTTCTTCATGATGATTTTAATAGCTGCATTATAATCAAGTGAGTTGGTGTACTATAATCTAGCTATTCTCCTTTGTTTCAGTTCTTTATTGTTTAGTTTCTTTTAGGAGAATTAGTGGTCTGAAGATTCGTTGTAGAAATAGTTCAAAATCTTTGAACATCTTGTGAATATTGCTAATAATTAGTGAATTATGTTTTAGTTTTGATTCGACCATCAATACAATAGGTATACACTCTCCCCACAGGTGCTGGATAAACTGGAATTGTTATTTATATACTTTACATAAAAATAAGAATCTATATTATATATTAGCTAAATCCAGTAAGTGCAATAATTAAGTTTTCCAAATTTTGTTTTCTAGTTATGCTTTTATCTACTATAAACCTATCAGTCTTTTGTTTTGGGCCAAATATTTCCATGTTATTTCAAATATTTTTTAAAAATAATTTGGTCATAGAAAAATTTAGATACACTGAAAGTTAAGAAATGTATTGTCTTTCAAACAGAGTCATAGTGTATGCCTTTATTTCAGGTAATTTTCATTGTATTATTGTAGTATTTTTCTATAAAGAGATCTTATTATTGTAGTATTTTTCTATAAAGAGATCTTGGTGACAATTTTTAGAGATTTCCCTAATTATCAATTATTTTCTATCTATTCCAAATGATAGGAATTGCATTTAAATTTCTAAATATTTGTACAAAGAAATAAATGTATAGCTTTACATATTTTTATATCCAGTAATCTTTCTATATTTATTAAGTCTAATATTCTTTTTAGCTTATATATGCGTTGTTATATAACATCAAGAACAGTGTTGGTTATTCCCAATTATGCTACTGATTTGCTTATGATATTACATTGACTAGGACCTTTAGAGTCAGAGATCATCAAGTAGCCTGTGCCCTGTCCTAAAGCTACAAAAGAAATGAATTCTGCCAACAACCTGAGTGAACTTGGAAGTGAATTCTCCAATGAAGTGAAGAGAAGCAACATTTTGAGCTGAATATCTTCATTCTTTTTGAGAAAAAACAGACACAAGATCTCTACAAACAGTAATATTTACTCTATTATTAGAGAATTTACACTAAGTGAAGTCTTCATTTGTAAGGATGTCTCCCTCTAATGTACCTAGAAGAAGCACTGAATGGAAAAAGTACTGTACCTAAATCTGCATGACAATCTTACCCATTTTCTGTGTTTTTTTTTTTTTTTTTTTTTGCTGATAATCTCCTATAACTGGCTTTCCCAACCCCCAACATCTTTCATCTTTTAGGTAAGTATAGGATTTAAGGGTAACATCAAGGAGTTTCGCTTAGTTTTCTTCTGTATCTCACAGGTAACATGAGGTCTATGTGTTACTAATCTTCTGTTCAATTCTTTCTTGTTAGTATGTCTTTCATTACAAGGAGATTATCAACCACAGACCTTGGAAGGGTAGAAGGAAAATTATTTTTCATTCCTGCAAGCTGCAGATGAGAATGCAACCTGACAGATACCTTGATTGTAGCCTTGTGGGAACCTAAGCAGAGGATCTCTTTCCCAGATTATGGAACATTTGCTATCCTGAAATGATGTGTGTTTTAAACACTGTGATAATGTGCTATTCAGCGATAGGAAACTTAAACATTATGTTTGTCAACAGTTCATTTCTTTTCATTGCTAAGTAGGATTCTATTACGCTTATTTTTGGCCATTCATTTCTTGATGAACACTTGGAAAGCAACTATGAGCATTTGTGTACAACTTTGGTATAATTACATATTCACTGCTGAGCAGATACTTAGGAATGTAATAGCTGAGACATATGGTAGTTGTAAAATTAACTTTTTAAGAACCTGTCAAAACATTTTCCAAAGTGGTTGTACCATTTTGCATTAACAGTAAAATATATGAGAATTCTAATTGCTTCATGTCCTTTCCAGTATTTGTCCTTTCCAGCCTTTTTAATGTTCGACATTCTAGTAGGTGTGTAGAGATATTTGATTGTGCTTTTCATTTGCATTTCTCTAATGATCAATGACATTCAGCATCTTTTCCTATAGTTAGTTATTTGCCAACCAAATGCTTTCTTTGATTAAGTGTTCATTCATATCTTTTGTCAATTTATCTAATGGAGTTGCTTATTTTCTCAGTGTTGAGTGTTGAAAGTGCTTTCTGAGTACCAATCCTTTTTCAGAAAGGTAAATTTGTAAAGATTTCTTCAGTTTTGGGGGCTTGACTTTTCACTCTCTTGCCTTTTGAAGGAGTAAGTTTTTAATTTTGAAGAAGCCCAGTTTGTAAATGTTTCTTTACGGATTATGTTTCTGGTGTCAAATCCAAGAAATCTGATTCCTGATACATAAGAAACAAGAAAGGAAGAGGGAAATAAAATAAATAAAAATTAAATGATAGGCAAACCCTTCCCACCACATGAACTCAGCTTTAAGCCCCTTCCCCCTCTGCAAACTAAGCCTCGCTATCATAATCCAAAAGTTTTATTTTATCAGCTTATTTGTGTTATTTCTCCATATTCCAATAGGTGAAACCATCCACCAGCATTTGCCTTTCTCTTTTCAGCACATCTCATTCAGCAATACACTCTCAAGTTCCTTCCACATTGTCACAAATGAGAAGATTTCACCTTTTTTGATGGTCATGTATATCAGAACTCTTTATCCATTAATCTATCAATAGGCACTCAGGTTGTTTCCATAACTCAGCCATTGTAAACAGTGATGCAATAAACATAAAGTTAAAATAGCGGTGCAGTAAACTCACCCTGAATGAATACTTTCATATTCTTCAGTTAGATACCTAGAAGTGGGATTACTAGATGCTGTGTTAATTTTTTAAAAAATTTTTTAAAGGCAAGGTGCAGTCAAGAATGAAGGTGAGCAGGCAAGTAGAGAGGAAGAGAGAGGAGGAAGAAGCACTTTATTTTATTTAAGTGTTCATCCTGGCCATTTACCCTGGCCTAGGGTCCTTGTGTTGTATGTGGCCTGTGCTAGCTGGAGACAGAAGACTTGTCCACTAGGCTACCGGGCATATCTCTGTTTTTAAGGAAATTCCCATACTGTTTTCCAAAATGGCTGTCCCAAGCTACATTCCCAACGAGAATATGAAGAGTTCCTTCTTCTCCACACCCTTGCCAGTACTTGTTGTTTCTTGTCATTGTGCTATAAGCCATTCTTGCTTAAGGTGATGTGGTTTTGATTTGTATTCCTGCAATAACAAGTAATGAAATAACATTTTTTCATGTGCCTTTGGGCCATCTGAATACACTCATTGGAGAAGTATCTATTGAGATTCTCTGACCATTTTTATTGGGCTGTTTTTTCTTATTGAGTTGTACAAGTTCTTTATATCTTAGATATAAACACCTTACTATATGTATGATATGCAAATTTCTTCCCCCATTCAGTAGGGTGTCTTTTCATTCTTCTGATAATTTATTTCTCTGTGTAATTTTTTTAATTTAGTATAATCACAATTGTTTATTTTCTTTAATTTCCCTTATCATTGGTGTTGACTTCCCAAAGACATCTTTATGGACACTATCAAGAAGTATATGACTTACATTGCCTTCTATACATTTACTTTTCAGTCTTACATCAATGTCTCTAATTCCTTTTTGAGTTTATTTTTGTGTATGTTGTTATATAGAGTACTCTAGTTTCATTCTTTTGCATGTGGCTGTCCAGTTTTCCCACAACTATGTGAAAAGAGTTTCCTTTTTCCATTGCATGTTCATGGCACCTTTGTCAGAAATTACCTGGACTTATTTCAGGGGTTTCTTTTGTATTATATGAATCTGTGTATGTTTTTATTCCAGTACCATGTTGTTTTAAGTACTAGTGCTGTATAGTATATTTTGAAATTAAGAAGTATAATGCTTCCATTTCTCTGTTTTTTTCTAGAATTAAATTAGTTGAAGTTTTTTATTATTCTATGTAAATTTTAGTATTATTTTCCCATTACTTTGAAATGTCATTGAAATTTCCATTGAGCTTACATGAAACCTGTGTAATGCCTTAGCTAAAATGGTCATTTTGACAGTATCAATTCTTCCTATCCATGAGCATGGACTAATAGTCACTCTTTATTCCTTCTTTCTGTTTTAATGATGTTTTCTGATTTTTATTGTACTTGTCTTCTATCTCCTTTGTTAAATTAATCCCTAAATAATTTATTCTTTGACATAACTAAAAATGGTATTCTTTTCTTAATTCCTATTATAACTTGTTTGCATTTAACAATGCAACAGATTTTTGTAAATTATTTTTGAACCAGCCACTTTACTATACTTATTTATAATTTCAAGTAATTTTAATGGAAACATTGAGGTTATTAATTTATATTATCATGTCATCTGCAAATAGACATAGCTTCACTTACTCTTTTCCAATTTGGATTTGTTCTATTTCATTTTCCTATTTAATTGCTCTGGTAGTATATTTATTAATAATGGTGAGAGTAGACAGGCTTGTGTTGTTCTTGATTTTAAGGAGAAAGCTTTCTATTTTTAACTGTCGAATATGATATTAGTTTTTATGTTAAGGTAATTTATTTCTATCCCCATTTTTGAGTGTTTTTATCCTAAATGGTTACTTAGTATCAGAATGATGTCAACATTGTAATACGAGTCAAGATAGAGATCAACAAACATTTTCTTTAAAGGATCAAATAGTAAATATTTGAGACTGTGCAGGTTACAGCCTCTCAGCGACTACTGAACTGTGCATTTAAAATGAGAAAGTAGTCATAGATAATAAATACATAAATGAGTGTGACTGTGTTCCAGTAATAGTTTGCCAAACCCTGGGTTAGGAAATAAAAATTTGGCTCTATCTTTTATATAAAAATGAAAAGATAATAACAAAAATTAAAAGTTGGAGGATTTACACAATCATATATCAATCCCTATCTTAAGCTATGGTGATAAGAGCCACTGTTTTTTATCTAAAAATATATCCACATGTGTATAGTCACCTAATTTGTGACAAAGTTAACACTTTAGCACAATGGACACAGGATCAATGATATGTCCATATGAAAAAGACTCTTACAAATCAGTAAGTAGAAGATAAATAATAATACTAATAAAAACAGTAAAAAAGTCAAGAAGGGACTTCCAGTCAAGATGGTGCCCTGGTAGGAGAGAAACTTGTGTCCTACCCACAGAGCAACTAGGAATTCACCTATTTTCCAGAAACAAACACTGAGGAAAAGCAGGCACAGAGGCTATAGAAACAGCAGCAACCACAACGATAAAGGGTAGGCAAAAAACTAGGGGGTTCAGAGATATACAGAAGATTTAGATTCAGGATTCAGACATGGTGGAGGGGGAAGAACTGTTGGAAGAATTGGCCCTCCCAGGAATCATGAAAGCCAAAGAGCACACCCAGCAGAAATGGAACAGGGAGCCAGGAGAGAGAGTCTTGGAATAGGGCATAAGGAGAACCAGAAGACTAGTGAGAAAATTACAGTGGGCACTGACATAACCTGAACACAGCTAGGGGAACCCCCCACAACCACATTTCCCTGGAGCTACAGGACATGCTCACCAGAAATCCTGCCCTCAGGCTTAAAGGAAGAAGAGAGTTTTTCAGAGGAAGAAACCATCAATGCTACCCACTATCACCACCCTGTGGATGGAGATGAAACTACAGCCTTATTTCTGATGGTGTATCAACAGCAAGATGGTCATTATGGTTCAGAGCTGGAATGCTGAGAGAAGGCTCTGCATCCCACACACAAAACTCCAATCCCTAGACTTAAATCTTGGGTAACAACAGAGGGTCCACATAAGAACTTCAACAAACACAACAAGTGGTGACACCACATAATTCAAGAAAACCCAGTGTTCAAACCAAGATCCAGGCTTACTCAGTGCAAGCTGATACCCTACACAAGACAATCACTGCAGGGAAACCTAATCCACAGAAACATAAACAGAATGCCAAACAGAGCAAAGACACATAGAAATATACCTGAAATAATGGATCCAATCAAAATCTCAGGGGAAAAATCTGAATACAACAGACATATGCAAACTACCTGAGGATAAATTTAGGGCAACAGTGTAAAACATACTCATGGAAATCAAGAAAACAATAGAGGGAGAAAAATGGAACAACGAGAGAGAGAGAGTATAAATGAAGCAGGATATAAAAGAAATGAAGAATATGATAGCTGAACTAAAGAACGCAATAAAGAGACTGAAAAATAGTATAAATGAAGCCTCTGATAGAATCCATGAACTAGAAGATAGGACAGAGGAATAAACTCAAGCAAACCAGCAAAGATATAAAAGAAAGCAAAGAAATGAAGATAGCACTCAAGACCTATGAGATAATATCAAAAGAAATAGCATTCATATCATAGGAGTCCCAGAAAGAGTACAGCAAGAAAAAGGGGCAGAAACTCTATTTCAAGAAATAATAGCTGAAAAACTCCTTAACCTCAGAAATGAAGCAAGCCTCCAGACCAGGAAGCTCAAAGAGTTCCAAATAAAAGAAACCCCAAATGTCCAAAATGCCAGATAAAGAAAGAATCTTAAAAGCAGTCAGTGAAAAATGAGTCACATACAAACGAATTCCAATAAGATTGTCATTGGATTTCTCAACTGAAATTCTACATGCCAGAAGGGAATGGTATGATATATTCAAAAAGGATTTTCAAACTAGGATACTTTAACCTATGAGATTATCATTCAGAACTGAAGGAATGATAAAAAGTTTTTCTCATAAGTGAAGGTTAAAGGAATACATCACTACAAAAACTAGCTCTACAAAAATTCTAAAGGATGCTCTATAAAGTGTAAACAAACCCCACTTAAAAACAGTAAGACAGAAAATATAAAAAGTGGCATGGAGAAGAGAACAAATGTAAATGGTTAGAGTGAGAGTAAAACTAATCTGCTTTCAAATGACAATAGAAAAGAAACATAGACTTCTTAATACTTAATCAGGATAACTTCAAAATAAATCTCCAAGGAAAAAGAAAACAAAACAAAACAAAAAGGGAAACCAATCAAAACATAACTACACCTAAGTCATCTAAAAGGCACTGTCTGGAATAATACACAGAAGACAAATGACAATAAAGAGCTACCTATCAAGAATCACCCTAAATGTTAATTGACTAGATTCACCAGTCAAATGACACAGAGTGGCCAAATGGATTAAAAAGCATAAACCAACATTCTGCTGCATTCAGGAAACTCATCTTCTTTCCAGAGATAAACATTGGCTCAGTCAATGGTTGGAAGTCCATTCTGCAGTCAAATAGCAATGAAAAAAAGGAGGAGCAGTCATACTTATATCTGATAAAACAGTTTTCCAACTAAAAAGCATAACAAAAGACAGAGATGGGCATTTTATAATGATTAAGGGGTCAATCCAACAAGAACACATAATGCTCATTAACATGTATGCACCAAATGAAGGAGTATCAAAATATATTAAGCAACTACTATTAGAACTGACGAGACATAGACAGCAACACAATAAGATTAGGAGACATCAGCACCCCACTTACAACAATCACAGATGATACAGATGGAAAACTGACAGGGAAATAGCAGCATTAATGATCATTTGGAACAGTTAGGTCTAATAGATATATACTGAACACTTCATCCAATGACTACAGATTTCACTTTCTTCTGAAGTGCACATGGAACATTCTCAAGGATAGATCATACATTGGGACACAAAAAATGTCTCAACAAATTTTCAAAGATTGAAATCATACCAAGTATCTTCTCTGATCACAATGGCTTAAAACTAGAAATCAATCACATATGAAAAAAGCTTGAAGAGACAAATTAATGGAGACTAAACAACAAGATTCTGAATGACTCTTGGGTAAAAGATGAACTCAAAGAAGAACTTAAAAAATACTTAGAGACTGATGAGAAAGAAGACACAAATTACCAGAATATAGAATGCAGTAAAAATAGTACTAAGAGGGAAGTTCATTGCATTTCAGGCCTACCTCAAGAAACAAGAAAAAAATTCAAATAAACAATCTAACCCTACATTTAAAACCACTAGAGAATAAGAACAGTTAAAGCCAAAAACAGTTGAAGAAAGGAAATAATCAAAATTTGAGCAGAAATAAATGAAATAGAAAACTAAATGACAATCCAGAAAATGAATGAAACCAAAAGTTGGTTCTTTGAAAAAAAAAATGGACAAATCGTTAACTAGACTGCCAAAGCAAAAATGAGAAAAACCCTCATTACTAAACTAAGAAATGAAAAGGGAGAAGTTACAACAGATACCATGAAAATAAAAACCTCCTAAGAAACTACTATGAACACCCCTATGCCTTCAAAGTAAAAAACTTTGTGGATATGGGCAGATTACTGACAAAATACACTCTACCAAGACTGAACCTGGAAGAATTGGAAAACTTGAACAGAACAGTCACAAGCAGGGCAATTGAAGAGGTAATCAAAAATCTCCCTAAAAATAAAAGCCCAGGAACAGATGGCTTTTCTAATGAATTTTAACAAATCTTCAGAAAAGAATTAATACCTATTCATCTCAAACTCTTCCAAGATATTAAAGAAGAAACAGCATTCCCAAATACTTTCGATGAGACTAACATCACATTGATACCAAAATTTGATGGAGAGGTCAAAAGGAAATAAATTTCAGGCCAATAACACTAATGAACACTGATGCAAAAATTCTAAACAAAGTATTAGCAAACCCAATCAAGCAATGCATCAAAAAGATCATTCATCGTGACGAAGTGGGATTTATCCCAGGGATGCAACATATATAAATCTACTAATATAATATACCATATTAACAAGAGCAAGGAGAAAAACCACATGATCACATTAATAGACACAGAGAAAGATTTTATGTGATTTAACACCCATTTATAATTTTGAAAAGCCTGAATAAAATGGGGATAAAAAGTACATATCTCAACATAATAAAGGCCACATATGACAAACCCATAGCCAATATCATAGTCGATGGTGAAAAATTAAAATTATTTCCTCTAAATTTGGGAATAAGGCAAGGCTTTCACTCCCACCACTGCTATTTAATATCATACTGGAGGTCTTAGCCAGAGAAATTAGGCAAGAAAAAGAAATAAAAGGAAACCAAGTTGGAAAGGAGAAAGTAAAATCATCATTACTTGCTGGTGACATGATTTTATATATTTAGAACCCTAAAACCTGTCAAAAACTACTAGAAGTAATCAACAAATACAGTGAAGAGGTAGCCTACAAAATCAATGCACAATAATCTGTTGCATTCTTATATGCAAACAACATGCTAGAAGAAAATGAAATCAAGAAAACCACACCATTTAAAATAGAAGTAAGTAGAATCAAATGTCTTTGAATATACTTAACAAAGGAGGTCAAAACTGTACAGTGAAAATTATAAGTCCTTCATTAATGAAACAGAGGAAGATATAAAAGGTGGAAAGACATCCCTGCTCATGGTTGAGAAGAACGGACATTAAATTAGATTCAATGTAATCCCCATTAATATTCCAAGAGTTTCTTTCCAGGAAACAAAAAATCTTAAAATTTGTATACAACAACAAAAGACCTTGAATAGCCAAAGCAATTACGACAAAAAAGAATGAACCTGGAGGGATTGCACTTCCAGACATTGAGCTATATACTACAAAGTAATAGTGATCAAAACGGTATGGTAGTGGAATAATAACAGAGGCACAGACCAATGAAATAGAACTGAATTACCAGAAACTGACCAACTGGCATACATACAGTCAATCTACAACAACAAAGGCAAATGCAAATGATGAAAGGAATGTCTTTTTAATAAATTGTGTTGAGCTAACTGGACAGCAACATGAAAAAGAATGAAGTTAGATCACTCTCTAACACCATTACAAAAATTAACTCAAAATTGACTAGAGACTTGGACATAAGACGAGAAACCATAAAATTATTGGGAGACGACATTGGAAGGACATTCTATGACATCAGCCTTAGAGAGAACTTTGGGGACTCAACTCCAGCATCAAGAAAAATAAACTGGCACTGCATCAAACAAAAAAGCTTCTTCACAATGAAAGAAAATATCACCAAAACAAAAAGACAACCTATTAACTGGGAGAAGATATTTGCATTTCATATTTCTGACAGGGACCTAATATCTAAAATATATAAAGAACACATAAAATTCAATAACAGAAAAACAGGCAATCCAATCAAAAAATGGAAAGAAGAATGGGAGAGACACTTTTTTGAAGGGGATATACAGATGGCCAACAGGCACACGAAAAGATGTTCCTATTCACTGTCTATCAGGAAAATGCAAATCAAAACAATAATGAGATATCACCTTACTCCTGAAAAATTGACTATATAGTATAGCTGTATATCCAAAAGTCTGCAAAAAAAAAAAAAAATGTTGGTGAGGATACAGAGAAAAGAGAACACTTTTATACTGCTGTTGGGAGTGCAAATCTGTGCAACCCTTATGGAAAACAGTATGGAGATTCTTCAAAAAGTTGAAGATGGAAATCCCATATGATCCTGCCATCCCACTTCTGGGTATTTACCCAAAAGACACAAAGACACTAATTCAGAGAGATTTATGTACCCCCATATTTATTTCATCCCTATTCACAGTAACTAAGAACTGGAAATTACCTAAGTGCCCAATATCAGATTAACGGGTAAAGAAGATGTGATATAAATACACAACAGAATACTACACAGTCCATAGAAAAGATAAAATCCTATCATTTGATTCAACATGGATGAATCCAGAGGGGATTATGCTAAGTAAAATAAATAAATGAAGAAAGATACCAGATAACCCCACTCATCAGTGGAATGTGAATAGACAAAACAAAGGAATAGATTAAACAAAACCAAACTTCCGGACACTTGAATAGTACTGAGATTACCAATAGGGAATGGGATGGGGGCAGATGGTTTGGGGCTAGGTAGGCAAGTGGTGGCAAAAATAAATACATCTGAATTGTTTCAGGGAATCCATTTAGATGGTCTATCATATGAATGTAATGAAATATACAATGACGGATTAAAAAAATACATGAATGATCTCGTCCACTAAATGACATTTGATGTACAATAAGATATTGAAAAGGGACACAACGTATTATTCATTAAGGAACTAAAAATTAAAATTAAAACGACAATAAGGTATTATCACAAATCCTCCCAGGACAACAATTGACAAGGCTGCCAAGATGAAGGTGAAAGAATAAAGCAATTTCATCTTCTGTTGCTCACAGGAAATTGTCTTACCTATTTTGGGAAAATATTCATCAGCGTTTTCTAAAATTAAACGTATGGCTTCCTTTAAAATGGTCAGTTCTACTCCTAATTTAATGCCTCAAATAAGTGAATGCATTTGTTCACCAAAAAACATACACTAAAATATTCATAGAGCTTATTTATTCATAGCAGCAAAAACAACAAAACAAAACTGAAATGTAGTCAAGGATATTAAATTTCAAGTTGCTAACATTTCCTGAAATTGTCTTCTTAACATTCTTAAAGTGTAAATTAATACTTTAACCCTAATAAACAAATAAGTAAATAATAGAGTATCATCATCACTTAGAGATCATCATGTGTCATCAAATATTCTACCATTCATATATGTTTAAATCATAATAAATTTTATGATCCAAATCTACAAATATTTGACTTTGCACAATATTAATTTAAACAAATTAAATATATTATGTTTTAATAATCCCAATTTGTTCAATTTCACATAAAATGGATATTTTAATGAAGAAAATAAAAGTATGTTTAAATAGTTTCTGAATCCAATGATGCTGAAAAGCCTAAACACAATGCATGAACTATTGAATTTCCCTTTTGCATCATAATAGAATAGAATGAAGTTGGTAAGGATACTTTCCAAGTTAACAAAAGTGATTCAGAGGGTTGACTAGCTACTTCTACAGGTGGGGGGCCATTCTACCCTTTTCTAGGCTGAGTTCTCAGGAGCCTAGAGGACAAGAAAAGGGAAAAAGTGGAAACGTAGCACCAGGTACTTAGATCCAGATAGTTCTGAGGCTGAGGAAGGTCCTCAATATATTAATTTGTTCCTGGCAGTAGGATTATTGGGATTAAGTATAAAAGCACCTTCTGATCTCTTCTATTACACTGTGAATTTCTTGAGACAAAAATAATGTCTTGCTCTTTTGTTTCCCAAGTGCTTGGAATAGTTCTTAACATATTGGCTCTAACTCAATGGTTATTAAAGTTATTTATGATATAAAGATCCATTGTAATTACTCTCAAATATCCAAGTACTGTAGAACAGATGTAAAAACATACTAAATAAAGTAAATGAGGCTTTATCCAGGGGTGAAAACTTTCTGGAACGAAATAAGCATCAGGAAGTACTAGTACACAATGCAAAAAAAAAAAAAAAAAACCAAAATCCCATAAGGATTTGAATCCAATATCTTTTACTTGCCAGGCAAGTAGGATTATGCATAAAGCAACAATTTCTTTATTGTTCCAAAAATTAATGAATTCCCTGTGCATAGTATGGACAACTTTTAAGAGCATGCATAGAATTTTAGAATTTATCATTGAGAAGTCACATTTTGTTTTATGCAGGAAACATCCCAAGACAAAATGCTTTGGCACAAAACATCGTCAAGACCTGAACAGAGGAGTCTACCAGTTGTGGAAATGGCAAATTATGAACTGTTTTTCATTTTCTATTTTGAGATCTGTATAAAGTTGTGCTAAAGAAGAAAAGCTTAATGCACTGTTGGTGGATGGGCAGAGAGCAGCCAAGCTCAACTAAATAAAATAAATGAAGTGCTTCGTCCTTTTCTTTCTGCCTGCCTGCTAGCTTCTGTTTGCCTTCATTCCTGCCTGGACCTTCCTTTTAAAAACAGAAATAAAAAAATTAAGAGAAAACCAGCTATTTCCATGTTTAGGACTAATCAACCAATTCTGAAGTTTACGTGCTAGTTGTTAGAAATGTGCTAGGTTGCAAAGTGATAGTTACTGCTGTTGAGGAGGCAGAGATGTTCAGCAAAGGAGTCAAACAAAAGAAAAATCCTTGGCAGAAAAGCAAAAACACAATACAAAGGGTTTAGGGAAAAACAATACATCAGATCAAAGGAGTCAAGAATAGGCATTAAAGGATAAAACTGAAGGTTGAGTAGAATGTAGAGGGTACAGGCACGGAAATTAGAATTTATCTCCAAGAACAGGTGAAAACCCTGTTTAACTGGGTATGAAACATTCATTCAGAATAGAATATTTTTTCATAACTGGGAAAGTATAGATGATGTTGAGTAATGGTTTGAAACACAGATTAAGAAGATAGAAGTCTCTGAGCTCACCTCTGTGGCTCAGCAGCTAAGGTGGCAGACATATGAGGCCTATGTACTAGAGTTCAGGACCCAGGGCTGCCGGGAGGGGAAAAATATGAGGTTCTTTTGAAGAACTTTGAGCAGAAAAGTTCTATTACCAAACTGCTTTTTGAAGTATGTTCCTTAGGTATTGACTATTAGGAATATTAGAAAATGACACAACTGGAGGTGAAGAACCAGAAGCTTTTCAAACACAGAAGGGTTCCTGATGCTGGACCATGTTCCTCTGTCAGCTTCTGAGGTCCAAAGTGACTACGCGTGACATGACATTTCCTCCAGCACCACTGGATCAAGGAATGAATGGAAAGAATCTTAAGGAACAATCTACAGGGCTTGGCAAGACAGTTGAGGTGGGGGCATCTGTTTAATGAATGAGAGAATTCAGCAGTCTGTAAATGTATGTTAGAAAACCTGGTAAAAAGAAGGAATGTGGCAGGAACATGAGCTGACATGGAAGAAAGGACACACGTTTTAGAGTAAAAAATATTCTGCTTTCTAGTACTGACTTGGCCACTTCTCAGTCATGTGACTTTGGGAAGTTGGTTTGCCCCCTTACGCCTCAGCTTCATCTCTAAAATGAGGGTAACGGTACAGGTTGATGAAAAATGTTCACTGGCCAAAACAAACCCTATAGTGGTTCACTCTTTATTGTTCCTTGAAACACAGCCCTGAACAGATGGTGGCAATTGTTATCATGAGGTCTTGGTGGCAGAACTTTGAAGAGCATCTCAGACTAGCCATTGCAAGTGCAAATTGAAAGAAATTTCAGCTGGACAGAGCAGGCAGGCATTCCTCCCGCCCTCAGCGGGAGCCAGAGCAGACTATGGACCGCGCATGAGCAATCGAATTTCAGAAGGCAGGGAAAAGGTATTTGAAACAGGAAAAAAAAAAAAGGGGGGGGGGGGGACAATTGTCGCCACTCAGAAAACAATGTTTCTCTCCCAGATGAGCAAGAAATGGCACTGACAGCTCCCCGTGGAGGGTCTGCCCTTGTAAGCAAAGGAGCAAAAATGAAGACTTAGTAACTCTTCTCCAGTTTAACAAATAATATAAAAAAGAAAAACAAAAACGATGCCATCCCAAGCCTGGGTGAAAATCATACTCTGAACAATTGAGAGGTGAGCCCAGGCACATCCAGGTTGGCCCAATAAAAACAAATTAAAAAAAACCAAAACTCAACAGCTCAGTTTCAGCAAAGAATGCTGGTGACTGAAATTCAACCAATCACTGTTTGACAACTTTCCACCAATCAAAACTGCCCTGACTAAGGCCCTTTTTTGCATACGTGGACCTGGCTGTAGACTAGTCTAGTCCCATTTTGGTCTGTGAACTGCTTCTGCCCTAGAACGAAGAAGTTGCAACTCTCAACGCTGGAGCCTCCTGGCTATGAGTTTTCTCAGCTGCAGATTGGAAGCATGGAATGAAAGTCTTTTTTGGTTTTAACCCTCTTCTGCTGTAACACACTTTATCTGGCATATTAAAGTAATAAAAATGTGTGTGCCAATAGTTATCAAGTTTAAAACATTCAGAAAAAAATAAATCTTGAGCTTTAGCCAAATTGAATATTTTTTGAGAGGGTGGAGGAGATAACTGGGAATTCAACCTGCAGGAGCATTCAGAGAATAACAAGAAGAGATGAAAATTTGGTCTGGAGCTCTGTCTCATCCACAGAAAGATATACAATTCTTTGAGGGTCTCCCATTCAACAAAGGGGAGCCAAGGATTATGCATTGTTCATTTATTTGGAGATGTACTCTGCCAGAAGCTGGGAAATAAAACAATGAACAAATAAAACAAAAAAGGAGAAAAGGAGGAGAGGGGGAGGAGGGAGGAGAAATAGAGAAAGAAATAGAGCTCTCAAGAAACTTAACAGTCAAGTGAGGAGGGTAGTGTGGTAGAGATAATAAGCAAATGAAGAAGTAAAATATACAGCACCAGATACATAATTATAAAGAAAAAGAGTGGTAAGTAGGAATAGGAAAGTTGGACAAAATGGCTCAATTATGACGTTCAAAGACCTCACTGGTAAGATGCATTGTTGGTATAATGTACCTCCTTATAAAGAGTGGAGGTTCCATCCCAGGAAGGGAATTCAGCTACCTCAAAATCAAACTGACTGGGTTCAGGCCCTGGGCAGTTCTTAAAGAGATCCACACAGGTTCCTCCTCTCAGAGATGAACATCAGGCATATTCTCCAGGAAAGATGCAGCAGCCATCCTTGGGGTTTGACCCCAAGTTGGTTTGACCTTGGGTTTCTCTCCTCCCATCACTATGTTGGATGTACAAGCTGAGGCATTTTTCAGTTACTCTAGTTATTAATAGGAAAGAGTTCCAAGCTAGATAATGAGAAAATCAAGGAGGAAAAATGATTAGAGGAGCATGCGACCATCAGCCATTTGAGTTAAACGAGAGCAAAGAGACTCCACATTTATACCTTTGTGTTGGGGCAACGAAATTCCAGATAGTACACAGGAGACTGAAAGACATGGCTCATTGTTATAGATGCGGAACTGGGCAATTGAGGATTATGTTGGGAGCAGAATTCTTTGTTTTCTTTATATAAGCAATTATTAAACCCTAGCAATGGGACAGCCTAATAGAACTTTTTTTTTTTAATTAGCTACATTATGCAAACAGGCCACAAGATGGCAATAGAGCTTCTTAATTCTATCCAGCCAGTAAGATGGGAGGGGGAGGGTGCTGTGAATTCTGAATGCTGATGGCCTCTTCCTAATCCTTTAATTGAGTCTTCAGGATTTGTCTCCATCTACATTTGATTCCTCTCCATGTCTCCCTTTGTTGACCAAAATGTGACATTAGAATCTGCTGTAGCTATTATGTAGCCATATTATATATCATATGTATATATAACTTTTTTCAAAAGTTTGCTTTATAAAAATTTTGATATCTTTTGTAATTTGAGAAATAACTGTTGAAGCCCATAAATAATGGCAGAAACCAAAATAAGCTCTTCTTCAGTGTTACTTCTCCTTGATGATATAGTGATAATTTTCTCATGTCTCAAACATACTCTAAAGAACATGTAAATTCTTTTCAGTTATATAAAGTAGCACCTAATCTAGAATCCACTTCTAGTTCAATTGTGTGATCATCTATATATTCTGTAACTTGTAAATTTAGACACCAAGACACACTAAAAAATTCTAAGAGGAAAGAAATTTCTAAGGCTGTTAAGTTGACCGGGTTTGTGTATTTTAAAGAGCATTTTGAATAACAAGCGGCCTGTACTCCACTGCCTAGCCATCCCCCCAAAAAGCAAAGGCGTGGGAGAGAAGAAGGAAAACAAAAGTATAAAGACTGAGAAACAGAAGTCCAAAGACCCAAATCCTTTAAGTCAAGCAGAACCAACTTGTGAATCTGATTGTTTTAAATTTATGTCCAAAGTGAGTCACTTTTGACACATAAATAAAATGTAAGAATCACCTTGGTAACCACCACTGGCACAAGCATTTCTCCTTCGGAAACTAAAAAACAAAACAAAACAATAAGTACAGTCTAGTGACACCTGATAAGCACAAATGAAAGTGAAACTTTAGGATTCAACAATATGTATTCTGCCGTAAGATGGGACAGTTAGCAATCACTAGTTATCAAAGATCTCAGAAGCAGGAGGATTCTAAGAAATCAAGTCCGATTCTCTATCCCATGAATCCTTAAGTAGAAATCTGTGAACAGGAAAGTGAAACTGTGAGTTGGTTATTAAACACAATTGTAGAGGTACCACTCCGTTTCCAGTTCCCAGTTCTTTAGCCAGTGTGTTTTGGCAATGGGAGAAATTATGCCTGATCTTTATCACTATTCTACATATACAACATTTCATTGAACAGTTCTTCAATAACTTGTAAACTCCTAGAGGCCATTTTTAGTCTCTAACACTTGATAAATCTGCTGTTATGAGGGATATGGTGCACATTACGACTAGTGAGTACCATTATCATCTGTACATTACCTTGCTTTTTCTCTATAATGTATACAAATTATAAAAACAATGTGAGCTACAAGGTCTATTCAATAAGCCCATATATTGAACCAAGGAACTAGAGAAACCTCATTTTTGCTGGGTTATTCTAAAGTCCACAGAACCCTGGGGTCCCCACTTTCTAGATAATCCTCTGGCGGTGAAACAGAAACCTTGGACCCACCCAGTGGGACCTTGGCCGGAGGGGTTTCTGTGAGTCTGCTGGGACCTAGGAAGAAGTTAAATGTCGAACAGAATAGCTGAAGACGTTTAGGGTGTGACCTTTACTTATGCAAATTGACCTCTACTTTAGACCACTTATGCACATAACCCAATACACCCCACACAGCCAGCACAACCTCTAGAAGAATTGCAGATTATACCTGGTGCCTCGCTAGTTCTATGGAAGCCATGATTGCACCCGTCGAAAATTATGAACTGCCTTTGTTCTCTGCACCTCTCTGTATGCCTATATAAACCCTGAGCTACCCACACAGATGACCACATGATTTGAGTGTTTTACTCCTTGCTGTCACCGGCTTAATAAATCTCCTAAATTAATAATTTCTGGCATGTCTCTTTGATCTTACTGGTTACTTTGTAACATTATAGTCTGCTAGTGAAGAAGCTTAACCCACCCCGCAAGTCTCTCAGAGTTGGTCTCCTTGACACGAAGAGCCAGGATCAGTGCAGGACAGATCCACAGGCAAAGGAGGAACTGTAATTCTTCTAACCCTTTAGTGCTTCCTTTAACCAAAGAAGTTATGTCACTCCCTGGGCCTCCACCTTTCTCCTAATCCAGAAATGATCTTTTGTCCCTATTCTCCAAGAAGAATTTAGAAATGTTAGGGAGATATAAACCATGAGCAGGGAATGGGGAAAGGGTGAAAAACAGGAAAACAGAAAAAAAGAAAAAGCCACAGAAAGCAGGTCTTATTAATCAGCTTAAATATCAGGGAACCTACTAATCAGAAGGAGCAAGGTTCACTCATATGCTCATATGCTCTAACATAAAACATGTTCAGTTTTGACCCCTTGTAGGTAATCAGGGAGAAACCCACTCCAAAAACACCCCTAGGTGGAGCCAAGGGGAGCTCAGCCAGAGCCTTGTAAAAGTCCAAACTCCCGCACCTCATTGTCAGCAACTCTGGGAACAACCTGTCCTCTACCCTTGGGGATCTAATATCGTCCACTCTTAACTTCAACTTCGCCACTTTGCTCTCACTTCACTTCCTGCTTTTTGCCTTGCTTTGTCCATTTATTTTGCAAGTAAAACTTTGCCTCCATGCATCAGTCAGTTAGAGGAAGTGTGAAACAAGCTGAGAAACACAGCTATTGTAGTTTGTTTATCCTAGAGGAAGCTCTCTAGTGTTTAGCCTTAATGGGATTTTCTTAGAGCAGAGAGGAGAGCACTGCATCTCAAGTTCTAGTTTATTGACGTCATCCCCCTGCTGGGATGGAGGTGGCAGGGACTTCATTTTCCTCTATTCTTTCTAGCAACTCATACAATTTGGGATTTGCCTATTTTCCAGGTGGTGAAGGAGGGACCCCACTTCTTTTGAATGGTCTTTGGTTGTTTCTGAAGCTAATCATTGTTAAATCATACAACACTTGAGTTTGCTTTTCAGAGGTCTTTAATTATTTCTCTCTTCAAAGGCTTTTAATTGTTCCTTTAATTGCATAAGCTAATGATTGTAAGTAAATAATATAACACTGAGTCAAAGATATGTTTCTCTTTTTAAAGGTCATTGTTTCTTTAATTGCCAATGTTAATCATTGTGAAAAATCATTGTAAGCCAATCATTGTCAAATCATATAACACTGAGTTTGCTTTCCTAGAGAGTTACTTTGGAAGGGGTTTGCTATTAATCTAATTGAAATCACTCCACAGAGGGAACTCATTCCACTTTCCACCCTTATTTCCACTTTGTTACTTTACCAATAAAACTTCTATTTCCTTTCTCTTTTGTTGAGTCCTGGTGAAATTGTAACATGGCACAAGTGTTCTAGGGTAAATCTTCTCCACAAGAACCCACCCTATGATAACAGAAAGGAGAGTTTTTCTTAGAGAGAGAGGACTATTTACAGATAAACTCACTTTTGGATTAAGACCTTCCTAAACTATATTGTTCTAGAGAATGGGGACAAAAGACACTTTCTGGATTAGGAGAAGGGTTGAGGCCCAGGAGGCAGATGGCTTCTATGATTACCCGAAGGGCCAAAGAATTAGAGGAATTAGTTTCTCCTTTACCTGTGGGTCTGTCTGTCTTCCACAGTCCTTGGATTTTCATGTCAAAGTAGGGCATACAGAGAGACCAATTCTGAGACTTGAGGCGTTGTTTTAGCCCCTTCACCTACCCAGACAGATCATTAGCCAGGCACATGAATCTGTTTAGATGATCTCTTAGATCATCTCTCCTTCCAGAAAAAGTATACCATGAGATGAAATGCTCCCAGTTCTTCCCAGTGACAGCAGTTCTTCTCTCTTCTCTGCTGTCTTTCATGGATACTAAGTAGGCTGACCGTATTTCCTTGAGACAAAAACAGAACATTGGTGTGGCAAAAATGTTTATGCTCTGATTGACTAAGGGGAGGGGAGAAGATGGAGAAATCCAAGCAGGGGCAGAGCAGTCAGGTCAGTAACAAGTACTATGTCATGGCAATCAGCAATCACAGAGTAATAACATGCAGTGTAGTGGGACTTCATAATAACAACTCGGTGCAAGGAATTTTAGCACCTTAGGCGAACACCAAAGTTGGCACCCCTACAAACTCTGCTCTAAATGTCCTGCCTCAAACACATTCCATTTTAACTATCCCAGTGCCACAAATGCCCAATAACCCCCACAGTGCCTGAGATAACCCCCACAGTGCCTGAGATAACCCCCACAGTGCCAGAGATAACATCCCCATAGTACTTACCTGTGGCTCAACCGTGATGCAGTGTTCTGCTTCCTTTGAAGGAATAGGCACACATTGGATGGGGGAGAATTCTCTTCCCCTGTGACTCTGTTTCCTCTCAGGCTGGCAGGAACAGCGCTAGCAGCTATGACATAACACAGTCAGTGCCAGCAAGGACTGTCTTAAATACTTGGCAAAAGAGGCAACTGCTTTTGAACTCCAACTGATTGTGTTATGGCAGAGCCTCCAGAGAGTGAGAAGACTGACAGTGCGCACTCAGGTAGAGAAAAAGCACTTTATTGTATCAGTACTGGCCAAGGGGTATTGTTACCCAAAGCTGAGCAACAAGGGGGCCTAGGGGGGCTCCTTTTCATCTTCTTGACTATGTGTGGTTTCTACTGGCAACTCGTATCACTTATGTGTAACTGCAGAGTACGGAGGCAATGCTCCTTTGTCCTTAGTCAAGGATAACAGGACATACCTGCAGTCTCCGTAAAAAAGGACATAGCTACCGCCTCCATAGTACCATAACATTCCTGGCAGAGTAACTTTTGCATTGGGGGTTAGGGAAAGGGTCTTCTACCACAATTGGGCCTAGGGTAACTCAGCTGTTCCCTGCCCTACATTAAAGATGGCCCTGGTTTATTAAAAATGACATTTATATTAAAATGAAAGGACAGTCAGAAAATATGAGAAGAAAATGGTACTGTCCTGTTTAAAATGTATGTATGGTCAGCCTAATATTAAGTGATACAGCATTATTACTATTTCTGCTATTGCTGTTATAACTGAAGTCCATAGTAGCAGTATTAGTTCCCCTATGCTGTTTGCTTACTATATGTCGAGCATTGTTTTAAGCATGTTGAAAGTATTAATTCATGAGCGGCACAATAGTGCCTTTTAAAAGAGGAAAAGCATCAGAGAAATTAATTTGTCAATGCAAAATTTAAGTGGTGGGACTAGGTTTCAAATCCAGATAGTTTTTCTCAATCAACAAGCTATGGGAAATGAGACAGTTAGGGGAAAGTATGTCCCCAATACCCATCCAGCTCTAAATGACCCGTGCACTCATTCAAGGCCCAATCACCTTATTGTAACTAAGCTACATACCTTAAATCTTTAGCATACAGGTCCCAAGGAGTTATACCACCACCCAGATTTATAGACAACTAAATATGTAAATTCTCCAAATACGAAACAGAAGGGACAGTGTATAACAAATGCATTTTGAGCCTCTTTAGTATTTTCAAGGAGGTAAGAGTACCGCCCCCTTGCTGACCACAAGCTCGTTGAAACTGATGATTTAATCCACCCTACTAATTAAAAAACAAACCTGTAATCCAGAGGCAGATGCTCAGCAAAGCAAGGTCCTCTCCATGTTGACACCCTTATACCCATAAACTATGCCCCCTGCATTGCTATGGGAAGGCCTCCAGATGGCAAGAAGACTGATAACCCAGTACTTGAAGGTAGAGAAACAGCACTTTATTACAAGCATACAAGCACTGGTGTTGGCTCAGGGGCATCGTTACCCAAAGCTGAGCAGCAGGGGGATTGGGGTGGGGGCAGATAGAGGGGACCATCTTTTATACCCTGTGTTACAGGTTTATTTCCTTGGTACAGTTGCAGGGTATGGCTACACGTGGTTTCTATTGATGGCTCTTATCAGCGGTTACTGCTGCTGCAGGGGAAGGAAGGCTGTGCTTGCTTGCCTTTGGTCAGGCTGTAAAACCTCTGGCAGACTAACTCTTGCCTTGGGATCAAGGAAAGGTTTTCTACCACAGCATAACTGATCTCTACAACAAAGCCTTATCTGAGGAATATTTCAGATTCTATGAAATTTCTACTTGCTCAGGGGTTCAAGAACCCAAAAGAAGCTACCAGACAGACCCTTGGGGTCATTAATAGAAACTCCTTGTGTTATTAAAAAATAAAAAGCATAAAAGTTTCAGAAGTAGAAAAACTGGAGTGTGAGCTCCACGCTCTAGCACTTCTTTTCTTCCTTCAATATTGTTCAGACTGAGTCTTTTTTTTTTTTTTTTTTCAAAAGAAAGGTGCAGGCTGGAATGAAGGAAAGTAGGCAGGCAGAACAGAGGAGTAAGAAGCACTTTTATTTATGTTATTTAGTTGTTCATCTTGGTCTCCTTGACCCTGGGTCTAGGAACTTGGGATGCTCAGTCACCAGAGCATGCCCAGACTGAGTCTTGTATATATCATTTCCACACAGCTTCAAGTGGTGACATACACTTCATGGCTTTGTAAATCTGTTAACATGCAAGTAACAGTTGGGAGCATAAACAACATGCTCATCTGTCTTCCCAACATCCAGTGTATGTTCATTTCCAGCTATAAGGACAGATACGCTTGCAAAGATTAGGGGACATATTAAGAATATAGAAAACAAGTTTTACAGGAATCCATATTTTAGTTAAAATTCAAAAATTCCACTATGCATTTGCTAGAATGCAAATATGCCTTTATACAATGAAAACTCTAAATAGAGTTGCATATGCAAAATTTGGGGACAATGTCAGGAAAAGTGACCCTTGGAAATGAAAGCTTAAAATAAGTCATTCAAATCAATGTATAGTTTATAAGTATAGGTATTACTGACTGGATATTTTCCATATATCAAAAGTTGAAAATGAAGCTAATGAACACTTATATTATGATGAAATTAACTTTAACATATCAAAGATAATATAACCGAAGAATAGATATTTATATGGTATCTAGATATAAGGCCTGTAATCATTCAACAGACTTTGCCAGTATGTCTCTATTAACTGCCAAGGGAAGGGGTGCCTAGATTTCAATAGATTAATTTTAAAAGCAGTAAGTATACAGTAAAAACAGGGAATGCAATTTTTTATACAGCTTGAAAAAAAAGTATCTTACTTATCTAAGACAATGTTCAAAGCATCTTTCTTGTTGACAAAAATCATTTATGTTCTGTCTATTTACAGGACTCAGTTATCACTGAGATGATAAAGGAAAAGAACTTTACTTTTCACGTGTGTGTTTTCTGTATGGAACAGAAAAAAACAGGTAGTAGCAATTCAACCGGATAAAAGGAAAAATTAAATGGATGCAGTTTTCCAGTGCATGAACAAGGTTTTCTCAAAGACGCTCAAGAGGGAAAGGAATTTCGGGTGGCAGACAAAAATGAAAGCCTGGAAGCAGAGTAGGATTTGAGTTGACAAGTGGTAAAATATGCAAAATAGTGTTAGACATTATCACTCTAAATTTAGTTCCGTGTTAGATAAATTAGGAAATATATTTATTTAAATTTATTTGAAATTACCTCCAAAACCAAAAACCAGCCATAGCGGAAACTTCAGAATGTTTTAAAGATCATGGTTTTTTCCTGAAAACAGAATTTCGAATAGTTAGAATCTAAAGAAATACTGTTTGTTGGGTGATTGATTCTCTTTTAGGCTAAACTGAATAACATAGAATTTGTTTTTTTTTTATAACGTCAAAAAATAGGATTTAAGATACCAACCAAAGGAGCTTTAAACTAGAAATTGTTATTTCAGGAGAATCCAGGATAAATGTCCTCAGCCTCTTCTGCTTTCAGGCCACCCCCAAGTTGTCCTAATTGTCTTGTAATGTTTTATATCACGGGTATTACAGCAAAGGAAAAGTAATACTCTCATTAGAAATAAAATATTGGTATTTTTCAGACTGAAAATTACATCCTTCAAACTCCTTTCTCTCCAACAAAAATTTCGAGCGTAATAATAAACTTCATCCCCAAAGAGAAAAACTACGGGGAAATGATAAATGCTTGAAGGATACCCAGATAAGGTGTATTCAAGGAGCTAGTGTGTGAAGGACAGTGGAACACGGGGTGGGGGGATCCCTCCAGCGCACCCAAACCCGCCGGCGCGTCCTAGCGTGGCAGCCAATCAGGGCGTCGCTCCTCCCACAAATTCAAACTGCCCGCCAACCTCAGCAACCCCGGAAAATCCCACTATTTACCACTAACGGGTGTCAGGAGACTGTTTTGGCTTTTGTTTTAAAGGAAAGGTGCTCCCGACAGACAGGAAAAAAGAGAAAGAAGCATTTTTATTTAGTTGTTCGTCCTGGCTGTTTCCCTCCCTGGGGATGCGAACGCGGGTTCTTGGGGGTGCAATATGGACTGCGCTCGCGCTCGGTCGCTTCTAACCCCTACTCCACCTGGGAGCGTCATAGAAGATATTTAAATGAGACAAACTTGAGTTTTCACTTCCAATCTTAAACATAATGGTTGTCAGAATTGGTGGTTAAACACCCTTTTAAAGACAAGACGTTCCCAAAGTGTTACCGAACCTCCGGTTCCTGTGCAGCGGTGCCGAGTGAAAACCGAACACAAGACTTGGGAGAAGGGAAAGGGTTAATTTCATATTCTGCACAGTGGAGACTGGGGAGATCTACCGCTAAAATCCAGTTTCTCTGAGAGGAAGCAAGCAGGGAGTTCAAAGGTAAAGTGCGAGCTTGGGAGCTGCGTTACAAGGGAGCATCCTCAGCAGGTGGCCATCTGGTCACCTCTAGCTTCACTATCAACATGAGTAAGATGAAGGGTAATGCTCACGCGCAATGTGAGAAATTCTCTGCTCAGTGCTTGCTTGCTTCATATTGGAGACATCATGCGCCAGTCTGACCTATAAACTATTTAAACTTACCAAGGCTCGGCAAAGTGAAACTAAACTACAGGACGGAGTATGGGACAAAAGAAAGCCAGTCATACTTAACGAGTTACAAAGACGAACCCCGACCAGGAGACAAGCACCAGCTCTTTCTTTGAGAAATTGGTGGCTCTTAAAAGAGCCGTTAGGGTAGAATTTGCAGCCAACTCACTCTACTTGGCGCTGGTGTACTTGGTGACGGCCTTGGTGCCCTCGGACACGGCGTGCTTGGCCAGCTCTCCGGGCAGCAGCAGGCGCACGGCCGTCTGGATCTCCCGGGACGTGATGGTCGAGCGCTTGTTGTAATGCGCCAGGCGGGACGCCTCGCCGGCGATGCGCTCGAAGATGTCGTTGACGAAGGAGTTCATGATGCCCATGGCC